>JARVGS010000002.1:20716594-20730966 GCA_031762315.1 Hypsolebias antenori
AATGGGGATGGTTCTGTTTTTGTGTGTGTGTGTGTGTGTGTGTGCGGGGGGGGGGGGGGGCACACTAAAAATCTTTATTTTGTGTGTGTAAATGTCTAAAACTGACAAAAAAAAACCCAAAGTGCATGCAGCAATCATGAACTGTCCATTTTACTTTAGCATTTTATTTGTTTATGTGATGTTTCAGGTCACAATAGTTTCAGAAAAGCATCGTCACAAGGTATTGAAGCTTGTCCCTTCCTAACTTTATATTACCGGTACTGGTAGTTCCATGAGAAGCTTGGAATTGGGCTATTTTCTTTTTTTTAGTTTGTTTTTAGCCCCTTTCTTTATACATTTGTGAACTTTTCAATTCCTAATCTTTTAATTTATTCTATTGTTATTTGTTCCTGCTTGTTTTTAACCTCCTTGTGAAGCACTTTGCTCAACGTTGTGCTTAAATAAAATTGACCTTGACATTCACATTTATTTATAAAATAATAAAAAAAAAACTGCCTGAGCCCCTACATCCTAATGTTGAGGACACTGGTTTTAGGCTAGTTGTCCTTATTCAAGGGAAACAGATTTTAAGTTTGATCTTTAATTTTAAATATGTCATTTTGTATTTTTTTACTCCTAATTGCTCAAATACAATGTTTATTTATTTATGTAGATTTTTTTAATGTTTATGAGGTTCTACTAATCCGACTAGAGGAAATTTAAAATGCACACAAAGCAAAAGCTCATAAGGAGTAAACTGTCTGGCCAAGGGTGACTTATGGGGGGAAGTGGCTCCAGGTTTTTAGGGGTGGTCATTGCCTCCTTTTTTCCCCCCCTTAATGGTGCCCCTGGTATCATTCTGTACAGTTTAAATGCTAACGCCTTGTATGTGGAGTTTGCTGAATTATCAGAGTGCTCAAAAAATCTCATTTTATTTACATGTTTGTTAAAACAGAAAATAGCATTCTGTAATAAGCCTCCCAACCAGTTTAGTCAAGCATTACTGTGAGCAAAATGCCGACCCAAGACGCTGCTACAAAATGATCAACTAGTGAGATCATTGTAACCCGACCAGAACATAACTCCATGCACCTTAAATAATTAAGTACTTTGTGTGTCTTAGTCTAACCAGAGCTCTGCTGTGGTCTGTAGTTCATTTCACTTTGAGTACTAACTGAGAAAGTGAAGCCAGAGACGTGAGGAGGGCAATAGCCAACATTTTAAATAACTTTTTTAACAGAAAATAATTATTCTAATTTACCAGTAATTGTACATTTCAAATTGATTTTTTTGACAGTTTATTGAGTTTTACATGTTAGGAAAAAGTGAATCCTGTTTTCCAGATTGAAGAGAAAGCCATAATAAAATAGATATGTGTAGGTGGCACGGTAGTGAAGTGGCTAGAGCTGTTGCCTCACAGCAAAAAGGTCGCGGGTTTGCCTCCTGGCATTTCTATGTGGAGTTTGTTCTTCCAGTGCATGTGTGGGTGTCGCACGTTGAGTTAATTAGTGACCACATTGCCCCCAGGTGTGAGTGAGAATGGCTGTTTGTCTCTGTGTGTCCCTGTGATGGACTTCTGACCTGTCCAACGTGTCCCCTGAACCTGCAGCTTTTCAGAGCCAAACTCTTTTGTCTAACATCAGTAAAATATTCACTGCATGGCAATATCTGTTGTCACTTCTCCACCAGGACATTCCCCCATCGGTGAATGGTACCAGTCCGGTCCATGTACTGGTTTGGGAAACTGAAATTGATTATTTATTATTAATTTACCATTATGGCCCTTTGGTGCTGTGATGGTTCTGCGCAGTGCAGTGACTGCCAACAGTCAACATGTTAGCTGCAGACTTTATGTGATCTACAGACACACTGGATTACACAGCTGCATCTACATTTGAGTTTTGTAATCCAGGGCAAGTGTTACTGACACTAAAACAGGTGGGAGAGTGTTTTCTGTGCGTACCTGCCACAAGTCTGCCCCACTGGGTTGATTCTGGATTAAAAAGATGCTGAAACTGAATAAACTGACAAAAACTGAAAGGATTGTATTTAATTCTGCATTGCAGTTGTATATTATTTATCATAGCATAGATGTATTTTGATTTATGAATTATGCTAGCATGCATACACAATGGAGAAGGTATAGCTAAAAACTGAACAGGTCACCTTTTTTTAATGATTTATGACCTAATATGATGTAATGCTCACTGATAAAACGAGATGCCACATTCTGTGAAGTGCAGGCTTCAGTGATTATGACAATTAATGGCAGTGGATGTCAAAAGGTGAGTTTCGGATATTTGATTTTATATTTAAGATCCGCTGCCAGCCTGGCTGTATTTAAGGTCCACGTCTCACAATGTCAGCACAGATTCCTCCATGCCAGTGTTTGTTTCTGTCAGTGGTTCATCCACCTGATTGTGTAGCCTGGCTGCTCCACTGCGACATAAATCATTAAACTGTCTGACTCACCAGGGTGAAGACAAATAAGTAAAAATAAATAAATATTCTTAAAATGAACAGAAAACTCTTCAGAAGATATGTTAACGTGGAGCCTCGCGGCCTGTTGCTGCACTGTGGGGTCTGAAACCTGCAGGCCAGCTGTGTCCTCAGTAACCATGGCAACAGCCCAGCTGTGTGCGCAAATACGTGAGTCGCGCTTCACCATGAGCGCCACTTGTCTATAAATACGGCAGCATTTAAACCCCCCACCTTAAAAAAAAAAGGTGAGTCATTCTAGCGTTCAAGCAAGAACATTTGATCAAAATAAGGCAGAAGTTTCATTTTGATCAACTTCAGGAAGTTTGGTTGTTGAAGTCAGTGACACCTGCTCCTCTCTGAATGTTCCAGAACGCCTGCGTTAATGTTCTCACGTGCCTTCTGATCACATTTCTCCTTCCTGTGAGTCACATGATTGTTCCTGGCAGGCGGCGCATGGCCGTCTTGTGTAACAGTGCTGACAAAAAGGTGATCCAGTCACTCCTGCTGCTGACCAGGTGTGACCTCCTCTCTTGGCTTCTCATTAACCTGCTGGAGTTTCTCTTTCTGTCGCTGTACAGGAGAAGAACACTCCTGTGTCTGTGTTGGAAACCGCCCACCCGCCCCCTCCTCTTCCTCTTCTGTGCTGCTGGCTCTATATGTGGCCCTGGAGCTGCTGTAAGAATCAGGTCCAAATGTTTTCCATATTAGTTCAGAGCCGTGTCTGTTTTCAAACGGCAGCTGAGCTGGGCTTGGTGAAAAGCAGGCAGGGCGGGTGAGAGGCCGCCAGCAGTCAGGCTCGCCCACTCCAAAGAGAGCAACAGGAAGAAGAAACAGTGGTGAAGACAAAACGGGGAGAAGAGCCAGGAGGAAGAATGGGACAGGGACAGAAAGGTTTCAAAGACAAGAAGGGGAGCAAGAGGAGGGATGACAGCCCGGCACCAGAGGACGGTGATAAGAGCAGAGTGTGTCGTTTCCCTCTGCTCGTCGCCCTGCTGCAGCTCCTGTTGGGGGTGGCTGTCGCAGCCGTGGCCTTCCTCATGTTGGCCATCAGCCCCTCGCTCCTGGCCAGGGAGACGCCTCACTGGGCTGGGATCATTGTAAGCGTCTGTCCACAGCCACTGCATGCAGCATGAATCTCATTTCTTATATAACACTTGCATGACCCCTCCGCTCTGTGACCCTGAGTGATCACACCAATTCTCACATTCAGATAAACCTCCGTCTGAACGCGTTCCCCTAAACGTCTGCTCCTTCTGAGGCGCACGGCTCTGCACGCTCTGTTTGTGTCGTGCATTCAGGAAGGCCTCTGCAGCCGGCAGGCAAGCCAACACATCTAATCCCAGCACGGCATCTTCAACTTCTGAACACCGTGGAAACCCTTTTCCTATACAATATGCATACTTAACGTACCCTTACTATAAACTTAAGTACACTTATTATTGCAAGTACTGAAAACTGCTTGAGTAAGAGCTTTGCGTTGACAAAAGTTGGATTTAAAGACTCTTAAGTTGAGCCTTGAGGTCATCAGACTGTAAATAATGAGGTTCAGACAGTTAAAGTATGTTAAAATCTCTACATGAAAAGTGCCTGAATTGTCAGCTTTGGTTTAAAAAAAGTAAATCCAGATACGTATTTAAAATGATCTTTGTTGTAAGGGACTCATTTTCTATGTAAATTAACCCAAAAAAGGTTAATTTTCCTCGTCATTTTAGCGTGGAATAAAACATCTTGGGTGATAATAACACGTTCCTGGTTGGTCCTGCCTCTAACGGAGGCCATCAGCTCTGAAAAACATTCCTGGACACCAACATCCCGAGTTAGATCCTCACGAGATTCAGCCGAGTGCAAAAACATCGAGGTCATCAAGAACTTTCCAGAGAATCCTGAGTGCTTAAGAACCTGGGAAAAACAGTCAAATAAGATGCCGCACGTTAGTCACAAGACTTCGATTGCACTGCGAAGATAGAGTGTGAGTCTGTGAGTGTGAGAGAGGAGGGAGAATAACAAAGTAATATAATCAGATAGCAGCTTACTCACTGCTGAATCATATAATATTAAGAAATGTCCGGGACCAGACTGTTGTTTTTACACTACAATATAAAAGGGTGCAAAGGCTTCAAGCTGATGTTCGGACGAAAATGTTAAAAAATGCAAATAAATATGTTTTATTGATGGTTTTTGATTAATCTGGAATGAAATTAAAGCAAATGCACAAAACATATGTCCTTTTTCTTGCAGCTTTGTTTAGTTTCCGCCCTGGGTTTCATCCTCTACTGTATCAGCTACCAACCAGATGAACGATCATCTCTGCAGTTCATCGTAAAGGTGAGTTTACAGACAACCTGCGGGACTATCCGTCAAGTTTAAATCGGATTTCTCAAAAACGTAAAGTCACTTTCAAACGACCAAACACTGAGATATATACAAGACAGATGATCTGTGCAGAGAACAAGGTTTTATCCTCTTGAGCTGCAAAGTGAGAATAGAACTGAACTACGTTTCTTTAAAAAAAAGGGTCTAAGTGTTCTCCTGCATGAAAGTGCTCTGCAGGGATTCCTAAGCAGCAAAGAAGCACTTTCAATAATGCAGCCTAATTCTACAGCTTAATTAGTCCCACAATGCACGCAACTGGAATTTCAAGACAAGTACAATCAGTGCACGATTGTTTCCAAAGATGTTTTTAATTTCCTTTTTGTCCAGCTCTTCCCACACCATGCTCAAATGTATACTTTCTGGAAAATGTAAAATGGCTTCAAAGCAACACAAAGTGCTCATGAATGTCCTCAAGGGAGGAATATAGTCCTTCTCATCACCTTCTGGGCAGGCTGCACCAGGACGCAGCAGCTTGGGCTTCACGTGCACAGAGACATAGTGCTGACATCCTGCTCCATGATCGTGGTCGGTTGAGCGGTTTGCTGATGTCACTGTTGTGAATCAAGTGGTCCATGGTGGAGGTGGGGTTATGGTATGGGCAGGTTTATGTTATGGACAACAAACATAGTGGTTGCTGTGCTGGCACATGGTCTGCGGTTGTTAGGTTGGTTGGATGCACTGCCATTTTCTCTGAACATGGACATGCCTGCAGTCATCTGCACACTCCCTCGAAACTTTAGACATCTGTGGCTTTGTGCTGTGTGATAAAACTGCACATTTTAGTGTGGCCTTTTATTGTGGTCAGCCTAAGGCACACCTGTGCAATAACCATGCAGTCTAATCACCATCTTGATATGCCACACCTGGGAGGTGGACGGATTATCCCAGCAAAGGAGAAGTGCTCAGTAACACCGATATACACAAATTTGGGAATTCTGTTTGAGAGAAAAAGGCCTTTTGTGCACGTCGTAAAAGTCTTAAAAATGCGTGCAAACAACAGAAGTGCTGAGTTTGTATTTTTGGTCAGTGTAAATGTGTGACTGCATCTAGATGTAAGAACAGTTCCTATTGAAAAGTGGTCAAAATTCAAGATGGCCACTGGCCACCGCCATACATACATACACACATGCATGCACATATATTATGTGTGTGTATGTATGTATGTACAGTATGTATGTATGAAAATCAACAACCCCTATCATTTAAGGAAACTAAGCTTTCTAGTTTTTATATTGCTTATAAGTATAGTTTCCTTCATATTTTTGGGGTGGCCTGTGGGGTGGCCAAGTAAAAATATATGGTGGCCAAGGCCACCACTGGTCACCCCCTGGCTCTGCCATTGCACCTAGTGGTTCACCGTCATCCTTCACGCTGCACCGCCTTGTACAAGCAAAGAAATACTGTATCTACCTCTGTTCTTCTACACAATGTAACTTCTCCCCACTTGGATAACTTGCACTAAAAACATTAAGGTTTACTTGTGTTCCCTGTTCAGTTCCAGTCCAGAGAAACACTCATCACATAACTTAGAAACAGCCACTATTCAGATCCTTCAGTGAGGGCGGGGGCATCAATGTACTGCTTTTTATTCTTGCCTTTGCAGCCATCTCTCTCTCTGTCTGGAATTATTCAGGGTCAAGGATGTCCAGTCTTGAACTTGAGACACTTTAGTCCCAGGACACCCCACAGTAAACAATAGTAAACTACATCCACACCCCCCCCCCCCCTTTTTTTTTTTTTTGGTTGCTCTCTTCTTCAGGAGTCACCACTGCGAACTAAGTCGCACAAAGACTACAAAAGTATACAAAGGCTGAGATGGGGCAGAGGCAGTGCAGCCGATTTGGGACCTGGAAGTCCCAGGTTCGATCTCCAGCCATTCTCACATGTGGTGGTGTCTCTGAGCAAGACACCCAATCCCCAATTGCTCCCCAGGTCCTTACATAGCTGCCCACTGCTCCACCTGGGTGTATCCCAGGTGTGATGGGTTAAATGCAGAGAACTAATTTTGTCATGGTATGGAAACATACAGTGATGACAACACATAGCACTTACAACAATAAACTGCATCCACTGTTGTTCTGTTTTGACCAATTTTCCGTTTCGAATGACAACCATTTTTCAATGCACTGGTTTCACATTCTTCTCCTTACAGCCTCTCAGCTGTTGTATAGTCTTTCTGCAAATCAAGAGCTGCTCGTAGCTTGCATAACTCCAAGAGCAGCAAGTAACTAAAGCTAAAAGGCAGCGGTGAATGAGGGTTCCCGTTATATAACAGATGGATTAGGATGAAGATTTAGTGTGTTTGAGATGGAGCAATTGCATAAACAACACAAAGCCACGGCTCCATGTATTTTTAGATGGTCTCTGCTGTTCAGGACCCTGACACAGGATGTGCATTAAAGGTGGATGGTGGCTGTAGCTGCCTGCCGGTGTCACCTGTGTTGCGACTCCTTTGTACTAAAAGCTGGTCTCCCACTCCGAGGGTCAGACCTTGCCCTGCAGCATGGTGGGTAATCTCTTTGAACTGAATTTGCAATAGGTATTGAGCCAGAATGCCTGTTTTCAAACCATTATTTTGGCCCCAGGGTAATCATGAGACAACAGACTCAAGCTAGATTATGATAATAATAATAATAAAAACTGCAGAAATGAAGTAAATAGATGTTTTTCCCTCATCAACGCTTTCAGAGTTGAAGTTCATGACCTCACAGTGCGTGTCTGCCCCCGACAGCTCCTGTACTTCATCTTGTGCACCACTGGCCTGGTCATCTCAGTGCTGGTCGTGGCATTTGCTGGACACCATCACTCTCAGACCAGCAGCCTCACCTGTGAGCAGAAAGGAGGAGACTGCGTGTGCGTACTGGATCAGGAAGACCCAATCGCTCGCACCTTCATCTACGAGGACGTCAGTGACTGCGAGTCTGTAACCGGGACACTTCCTTTCTACTTCCTGATTCAGATCATGTTGAACTTGGCCCAAGCGTTGGTCTGTGCTGTGGGTACCTTCATCATGTGGAAGCATCGCTATCAGGTCTTCTTCTCTGGGCTGCAGATCAGCTCTCCTTCCACCCAGAAGTGGCAAAAAGTTTAGAAGAAGGGCCTGTTTTTGTTTGGGCCTTAGTGTGTCAGTTACAGGCAGGTAAGAAAACAGGCTGAAGGAATTTTTTTCAGACAATAATTCCAATCAGAACATCTGCAGTCGATGCTTCTTCACTTTGATTCAAGTCTTTAAACATCACTGAAGGGTCCGATCACCCAATACATTCTGTATTCCCTCATTTATTGTTTTTAAATCTGATTATCCAACACAGGGTGAAACACATCGTTTTTATCAGAGCAGTCAGTGACCCCTCAACCTCACATTTGAAGGGTAGCAGTATGCAGCCCTGTGTGTACCTGGTACTTACCAAGTACCAATCTAGTCATTTCTGGGTGCTTACAAAATTCAAACCTCTAATTAGAGAAATTGCATTTCCTGCAAAAATGCAGTGTGAATGCTTATTGATGAAGAACTTGCTGAAAAACTGCTGAAATGAGCTAAAAACATGCTGAAATGTTGCTGAAATGGAAGAACAAGCCTAAGTTAGTAAAAGAAAGCAGAAAGAACACATATTTGCTGAACTTGGTTTAAATGAGCAGAAATGAGCACAAAAATCTGTAAATTAGCTAGAAAAAAGCTGAAATTAGCTAAAAAAAAAAAAAAGCTGAAAAGTAGCTGAAAAAGCAGAACGAAGCTTAAATTACCAAAAGGAAGTGAAGAAAGCACATTTTAGCTGAATTAGGCTGAAAAAGTTGAAAGGAGTGCAAAAAAAGTGAAATTAGCTGGAAAAAGCTGAAATTAGCTTTAAAACAGGGAAATGGTAGCTGAAATAATGTAAACTAGCATGAATATGCTGAAAGGAGCATAACAAACAAAAATTAGCATAAATAAATTAATTAGACTGAAAGTAGCAGAAATTCCCACAAAAATTTAGAATTTTCCAGAAAACAGCTGAAATTAGCAACAACGACAAAAAATGCTAAAAAGAAAAGGTAGCTGAAAAAGTAGAATAAGTTTAATTTACCAGATGACAGTATAAAGAACATGTTTGCCCAATTAGGCTGAAAGAATCAGAAATGAGCACAAAGAAGTGGAAATTATCTGAGAAATAAAGATGAAATTAGCACACAACTTTCCTTAGCTGAAAGTAAAGCTTAAATTATACCAGAAGGAAGTGGAGAGAACATGTTTTTGCTGAATTAGGCTGAAAAAAATTTAAATAAGTGCAAAAAATGTGGAATTAACCGAAAAAGCTAAATTAACTTAAATATAGCTGAAATAGCAGAAAAAGCTGAAACCTGCAGACATAAGCTGAAAGAAACAAAGACTTTAAAAGGATCACAAAACAGCTGAAAAAACAGCTGAAATTAGCTGAAAAAATATTTATATTTGCAGAAGGAGCTGAACCAGAACAAATTGTGAAAGGAGCAGTAAAAGGTTGTAAACAGAGCAAAAGATTTGAAGGATGGACAATGAGCTCAATTCATTTTCTATGAAGAAAAAAGTGTCAGAAATGGCTAAATATTTTACAAAGGGGTAAATGTGCACCAATATCAAAAGTCATAGCACCCCTCTCTGGAATGAGGTGAACATTTTTATGATATGCTGAAAAGCACAAAAGTTGTGGGATGCTGAAAAACATACGATAGAAAAATGGATCACAACAGTGTGAATGCTTCATAAGTATTCGCACAATTAATAGGTGTATTCCAGGTACTCACTGAATATGTATTGAGTACCTGCCTGGTACTTAGGTACACACCTGGTTCTTATCTCATATAAACCATGTATCTATGTACATCAGAATCAGAATCAGCCTTTATTGTCATTTCAGTACAGCCTGTCCAAGAAACACAAACAACCAAAGAACATAGCCATGTGAAGACGGAGGTCCCTGAGGCTGCAGCCTCATGAGAGTTGCTGTCTTTTTTCATCAGATAAGAAAGGCAATATGAGGGAAAGAAGAGGTTAAAAAAATCATATCTCACACTGTATCCCTAACAGGACACAGTGTGAGGTTGCAAAATATCTCAACAAACACAAAAAAGCAACATAAAGGTTCACAGGACAAAGAGCAAAAGCTGGGGACGGAGCGGGAGGGAAAAGTGTCCGCCTTCGCCGAGAGCAAGAAGGAAAAAAAAAAAACCCAGTGCTTACCAGGTACTTTTTGTGTGCATATGTGGTATCTCTTTATCTTGTGGTGTGATATTTATTTAAGTTCTGTTGGAACTGGGCTGTTCTAAAATGCATGTCTTTCACTGGTGGCAATACATAATATCGCTTGGTACATGTACCCATTAAATACCTAGTAAATACCAATAGAATTAAATATTCCATTATAAAAAAAACTTGCTGAACCTCAGACCTGATCTTCATCACAGAGTAAATAAAAGGTGGTAGTTTTGTTCTTGACCTTCTCATCGCTCTACTTCAGCGTTTATGGGGTTTGTGAGTAATGATGGCCTTTTGCTCACATTTTGTATATTTGTCAAACCTGAATAGAGTTAGATTTTAACTGACAGCTATTTCCATCTAGAAAAACAGAACCACTTACTTTCTGTATGGAATTAATTGAACATGTATCCTCTTTTGCATGTTCATTGCAGAGCTTGCTTGGCTCCAAGGAAATCCCTGAAATCAGCGTCACTGATTTGAGGCTCCAAAAGTGGTTTTAGTTGTTGAGATTTACTGATTAGGAAGAGTTTCTCCTTTAGGTTTTATTCAGGCTTTCTGCCTAAGATTTGTTATGATTTTGAGAAAAAGCACCAGAGGTTTTTAAATTGATAAAGCCTCCCAGATGCTGAAAAGTCTTCAGCTTCAGAATAAAAGTCCAGTTGTTTTTGTTTTTTTTTAACCTTTTATTTTTAATTGTTCTGTTTGTTGTATATCCTCAAGCTGTAGAAAATACTTTTGTACAATAAAAATGTCAACTATTAAACACGGCAGCAGACACCCTCCATTCTTTCTCAAACAAACTTTGTAAGCTTAAGTGACTTTTTTTTTTTATTTTGTTAGTTTGTAATAATAAATCACTAAAACTGAATCTTTAGCTGAGCTGCTGGCAGCTTGTGTTCAGGACAAAAAACTCTGGTGTCCATAATAAACTATTCACAGCAGCCGAAGTGTTTTTCAGTTGAGAGTCATGCGTGGCAACAAAACCTTCAGAAACAGTCTGGACAGACCACGCTTCACTGGAACCAGACTGAAACTGAGCTGTGAAGGTGGATTCCACACCAGTAGTCAGCGTGACTCAACCAGCCTGTGGGAGGTAAACTGCTTCAGCCAGTAAAGGGAGGGGGACAGAGGCAAGAGCTGGGGGAGGAAAGTGGGACTCAGACGGGAAACTGGAGTGAGTATTCAGACAGGACAGGGCAAAAGTTGTTTTCATTTCATTTTTAACTTGCTCCGTCTTTCCCCTGGTGGCCTGACAGCTGTTTAAACTGTACACACATGCACACACACAAAGTTAGTATCTTTTTTCCTCATCTGTATATGATGAATGAAAGGATGTCACGACTAAAAAAAATTTCACCACCGTGTTTGTTTCCTGGTCATTTTCTTCTTTTTAAAAAAAATAAGTTTTCTATACTGCGTGTGCTGACACGTAGTTTCCTTCCTTTATTTATTTGAGGATATACAGTACTTCAAAGTCCATGCTCGATAACCCAGGTAATGAATCCGGCAAAGTTAAGTCAGGTCTTCTGGACGGTTTCTTTGTGTTGAAACGTTTCATCTTTCATCCAAAGGACTTCATCAGCCCGAGGAGTCACAACAAACTCAGTCCCATAACGAGCACACTCACATTGTAGATCAACCAGTTTGATGGTGATAAGATGGTTTCCGGAGTCCGCCCTCTCCCCCATCGACGCCTCTGAGCCAGTCATCATGAACTGCCAGGACTGATGAAGTCTTTTGGATGACAGTCCGACAAACTGATTTAATCTAGTTAGATTTTGTTACCTGGATTACTGAGCATGGATTTTGATGTTTTGAATCCCTTTGGTTATGGCTGCCTCAGAAGAGTTGACAGGGGAGAGGGTGGACTCCAGAAACCATCTTATCACCATCAAACTGGTCGGCCCATTATGCGCTGCTTGTGGAACTGAGTTTGTTGTGACTCTTGGACTGATGAAGTCCTTTGGATGAAAGATGAATCGTTTCAGCACAAAGAAACCATCCAGAGGACCTGATATATACAGATGTGATAACGTTTTCAGTCATCCAGCATTGTCTTTACAGTTCGCTTCCAAGGAGTCAGACCTTCTTGTATTCTTTTGAAGAAAGTATTGTAACATCTAACGTTCTGCTGGTCTTTATTTGTTTATTTGCTGTTTTTCCCACTATTTTTTATTTTTGTCCACTACGTGACCATTTTCAGCTGAATGCTTTTCACTTGTTGAACCATTCCATTCTGCTGTTTGAATCGTCCGGGCATTTAAAGGCTCCGAAATGTTGTGTCGACACAAAAACCTTTTCAAAAATCAAAAATCCTGTTTTAAAATTGGCTCTTTGTGTAATTTGTTACCATCAGCCTGTCACACAGACACGCCGAAACACCACATCTTTATAAATATTAGCTGAACTCCTGACATCCAGTTGAATGAAGATGTGTCTGTCAGGTTACTGCTGAGCTTTTTCCTGTTTCATACGAAATAAACATATGACATTTAATAATGTTCATTAGCTGTTGATATTGCAAGATGTCACTTAGAATATGTGTTGTGAACAACTCTCAGCTACTACCACGTCAAACTTAAGCTCAATATCTGTCACTGCTATTTTAGCGTTGGGCAATAGTGGTTAGCTGTGGCAGCCATTTTAAATTGGATTCACTCCAAAAGTCACACAGTTGTATGTAAATGTATTTTGATTACGTTTAGAAAGTTTGATTAAAATCCACTCAGTAGTTCTTGAGATATTTTGCTTACGGACGGGGGTGACTACAACAACTGATGCTAAAAGCAAAAATAAAAAGCACTTGAAGTTTGGCTTGTGGATGACTCACACCAAATGCTCACCCAACATCTGTAAAACTGACAGAATTATAACTATTTTTGTGTTTTCTAATGAGGCTTGTCTGTGGCGGCCATATTGAATTTGGGTCCAAATGTTAAGCAGGTGTAGTTGTACATCTATTGATCACTTTCAGCTGGTTTTTGTTTTGATTGCACGCAGACCAAAGTAAAAACACCATCAGCCACTCTTGGCCTTTCGGCGGCGAGCAGTAAAGAAGCTCCTTGAAGACATCAGAGGTGGTTTAAGACTTTTACACAGCACCTTTATCAGATGTGACTTTGACCGCAGTGCAAGACTTCAGAATCCCTTCAGTCCATTTACAGTCAGTGAAAGATTAACTTCAACGTATCAGACCAGACAAGCGAGTGTGTGACACGGGGCGGACCTCTGTGGGCTTATTTTGTGTTCTGATGTCAGTTCATCATGTGACCACAAAGCTCGGGCTCAGACACGGGAAGTCACATGCAAGTCATCATGGGGGCAGGTTTATTTATTAAAATGACACTTGAGGAGAGGCCGTCCAGCCGCCTTCTCTTCAGCTTTTGGAGAAGTTGGTTGAACTTTCCAAACAAAGACAGAAACAATGAAAAAATACAACAGATGAAATGTTTATCAGTGAGACTTTGTTAATTTAAACAGAAGGGTGTTTTTTTTTTTGTTTGTTTTTTTGTTTTTACACTTTACAGTTAAAGAAAAGCCTCCAGAGACAGAAGTGGCCCTCTGAATACCAGAAGGTTAACTGCGTGATCTTTGTGGTTTATTAAAAAAAAAAAAAAATCCAAATGTCTCCAAGGCTGTGCTCATAAAGTAAACCATTCACTGCTCAGGTGAATTTGAAATCACACAGAGGCTCTCTCTCTTTCTCGCAGGTGAAAATTTGTAAAATATTTACCAGGATGTAGCCATGCAGGCTGACAGGAGGACCACAACATGGCAATGAGACTTTTGCCAGACATTAATGACGGTGCTGATATTATCCACTCCCACTGTTTCCTCATCTGAGTGCAACACATTCCAGTAATGCTGCACTTTAGCCCCGGAGTCTGTGCAGTGACAGCTGCTCACCATTATGGCACTGCGTGAACTAATTTTAATGGCCGTCACCGGCAGCAGGACTAAATGCAGGACTGCCAGCGTAAACAAAACGAGAAAAGCCAAGACGGATGGTCCTCACAGCAGAGGGTAAATGACAGAACGGGGTAAAACACCAGTTTGTTTTCTGGGATTAGTCCATCACCTCCGATGTGGAACAGGAACATTCAGATGATAAGCTTTGATTTAAACACAGTTCATAACTCAAGACCTTTAATAAGAAGCTGGTACTTGTAAAGGTATCAAGTACCTGTTGTATCAACTCCAAAATTCAAATTACAGGTAGTCCTCGACTTAAGGCGCCCTCGACTTACGTCAACTCGGACTTAAGAACGGGTGTGCGGCGCAGCGTTAACATACATTTTACATGTATTTCCTCGACTTACGGCAA
>JARVGS010000002.1:20756499-20769274 GCA_031762315.1 Hypsolebias antenori
TAACTTTAAAGCCGGCGCATCAACAACATTCAGACGTAGATCCAGAGCTTTAAAAACTCCTACAGTTTGTGTTATTGCTCTGAAAAGATCTGAATTACCTGATGAAGGTTGTTTAAATGCTGCTGCTGTTAGCGGTCTTTGCAACAAGCTGCTTTTCTTTCTTGCTTGTAGAAGACGTTCACGTTCGGGTGACGTCATTTCAAGTCCGTTAACAAGTTAGACGTGTTGCTGCTGCAGATCCAGTCTTCGTGAAACAACGTCCACACACAGCTTTGGATTTGTTCATGTCTTTTAACAAGAAAGCCATAACGTTCCCAAACAGGAGGCCGCAACGAGATGCTATGCTGCTAATGCTACGCGTGCTACAAGATAATAGCACAGTGCTGAAACTCGCCTAGGAACTTTAGTTCCACGGCGCATATATTCTCCCATTAATAAAATTTAATAAGTGAAAAAATAACCGTAACGGTACGCAGGTGGACCGAACCGAACGTGCTGTACCAAAACGGTTCGGTACACCCACGTGTACCGTTACACTACTAATATTTACCGTACACAGAAAGAATTTTTTAAAAACTTTTATTTAAATACGTATCAGTCTTGACAGACTAACTGCTTTAAAAATAAATCTGACGACTTCTCCACTGAGCTCTCATGACAGAAGGGAAAGGAGAAGAACCCCTCTTGTTGTCTCTGCTCCGTGGTCGGATGAGAGCTTAAAATGAGATACTGGTATTTAAATGTATATTTATCGTACAAAGATGTCACACAAAAAGAAGGTTAAAACTTTTATTAAAACATGTTCCAGACTTTGCTTTGTGTCTCCAATACCTGACCATCAACTCATTGATGCAAATCTTACGGGCAACAGCTCTGTTTCCTTCTTTGACAAATCCAGATTTGCCAGATCAGTCGCTTTTAACCTGAAAGCTGCAATATACTGTAAGAAATTATCCATGCATTTTCCATTATCGCTGAACAAATTAACAGGTCTGTGCATGAAGCGCAAAATAAGGGACAGATACGGGAGCGATCTAAAGAAATTAATGCACATCTCTCTTAGGTGTGGTTCCTTGAGAGTACCTCATTGGTCATTCAAGTTAAGACTTCTGGTCACATGATGACAGAGTGGGTCGAGTTATGGTAGGGAATTTGAAATCCTGAGCAAGAGTCTTTGTATATGTGGTTACTTGAGGGCATTCACTCTGTGTCAAATAAACCCGGCCGCAAGAGGGGTGGGTGCTGGGCAGCCATTAGCACCCAGCTCTGTCAAAGGAAAATGTTAGTCATGGGCATGAAGTTACCGAGAGATGGCAGTAAGTCTGTCAAAATAAAATATAAAATATAACTTATGAAAATTAGTTATTTATTCATTTATTTATTTATTTATTTATTTATTTTGAACAGACAGAAAAGACAATCAAGAAAGAAAAGAAATAAAATAGGATAACAGAAACTAAAAAAATAAAAGTTAATACAAATAATTATGCCCAAGTGACATGCAAATTTTATGTTTTCTGTTCGAAAAGAGGTAGGTAGAAGATACAATATCTTATAATGTCCTGCCCCTTTCATACTCAATAATATAATAATAATTCATAATAATATAATCAATTAACTGTCAAAATACCAAAACGAGACATCTTGTTTCCACTTTACATGATATTTAAAGATATAGCAATTATTTCAACACTATTTATATAATCAATAGCATTTATAGACTTTAAAACACTCATCTTATATAACATATTTTACAATAAGCTCCTTTTTAAATAGTTTTTTTTAAGCTGGTTTATATTTTTACTTGTTTAAATTCATAATTCAGTCCATTCCATGAATTTACTCCACACACCGACAAACAAAAACTCTTTCTGGTTGTTCTAATACATTGTTTTTTTTTAAATGTCCTTCACCTCTTAAATTATAACCCCACTCTCTGTCCCAAAACATTTTCTGTATATTGGGTGGAAGTTGATGATTTCTGACCTTAAACATGAATTGTACAGTTTCAAATGTTACAAGGTCTCAGAATTTCAGTATACTGTATTTGATTTAAATAATAACTGGTTTGTGTGATCCCAATATCCCACTTTATGTAATATTCAGATTTTTTTGTATGGCGTATAACGAATGTAAATTTGTTTTGTATGTATTCCCCCAAACTTCCACACAATATGTTAAACGTGGTACAATGAGTGTGTTATACAGAATAAACAAAGGTTTGGAGTCCAGGACAAAACTAATTCCTCACAGAACAGCAACACTTTTGGCTATTTTAGATTTTACCAGGCAGATCTGTGGTTTCCAACTAAATGTATCATCTGACACCCAAAAATTTTATTTCATGGACTTGTTGTAAATCAACATTGTCAATAGTTATTTTAATTAGATTATTTATAGTATACATTAATATAATTACAGCCTTAGAGGGCAACATGTTTACTGTTAAAGCTGATGTAAACAACGTAAATAGAAAACAAAAACTACAACTTTTATAGTTGGAAAATGTTCTTTAAAGGTGCCTCATCAGCTGTTATGATTACCAGGTAAAAGTTACATAAAGCAGGTTTTGTTTTGAACACTTGAAGTAAAATATTGCATGCCAGGAATCATCAGGGTGAAACGGTTGTTGTTTTCCTGACCAGAATAATAAAGTGACGGAACACCATTTTTGCATATAGCCACGCTAAGAAAAAAATAAAGAAAGAAGACATTACGAGAAAAAAAGTCATAAAATTACGAGAATAAAGTCATAATATTACCAGAATAAAATCATAATATTATGAGAATAAAGTCATAACATTATGAGGATAAAGTCATAACGTTATGAGAATAAAGTCAATATTACTTGAATAAAGTCATATGAGAATACAGTTGAAATATTATGAGAATAAAGCCATAGTATTAAAAAATAAAGTCATAGTATTATGGGAATAAAGTCATAACATTATGAGAATAAAGTCATAGTTTTATGAGAATAAAGTCATAATATTACCAGAATAAAGTTGTACGAGAATAAAGTAAGTTTTAAACATAAGACTGCAGATGTAACCACCTATAGTCTTACAGTCGACCACTGCCAGAAAGCTCCTCCACAAAAGAAGCAACATCTTCCAAATCCGTGTGGTTCTTTCTTCAAAACAGACATAGTCGTTTGCACAGTCGTTTCAAAGTCCTTATACTGATAATAATCTGATGCTGATGTGCTAACAGATTAAGTATTTCCTTATTTGTAAAAACCAATACCAATGTATAATTTAACAAGACGCTCAACATTCATCGTTTTACCACAGATGTAAAACTGCTTTTTTGTGTCAGAGTTCTGATAATATTATGACTTTATTCTGATAATATTATGACTTTATTGTGATAATATTATGACTTTATTCTGATAATATTAGGACTTTATTCTGATAATATTATGACTTTATTCTGATAATAATAGGGCTTTATTCTGATAATTTTATGACTTTATTCTGATAATATTATGACTTTATTCTGATAATACTGTATTATGACTTTATTCTGATAATATGACTTTATTCTGATAATATGACTATTCTGATAATATTATGACTTTATTCTGATAATAGAATGACTTTATTCTGATTATATTGTGACTTTATTCTGATAATATTAGGACTTTATTCTGATAATATTTTGACTTTATTCTGATTATATTATGACTTTATTCTGATAATATTATGACTTTATTGTGATAATATTATGACTTTATTCTGATAATATTATGACTTTATTCTGATTATATTATGACTTTATTCTGATAATATTATGACTTTATTCTGATAATATTAGGACTTTATTCTGATAATATTATGGCTTTATTCTGATAATAGTATTACTTTATTCTGATAATATTATGACTTTATTCTGGTAATATTATGACTTTATTCTGATAATATTATGACTTTATTCTGGTAATGTTACAAGTTTATTCTTGTAATACTATGATTTTATTCTTGTAACATTGACTTTATTCTTGTATTATTTCAAATTTATTCTTGTAAATTACGACTTTATTCTTGTACAAGTTTATTCTCATAATGTTATGACTTTATTCTTATAATTTCATTACTTTTTCTTGTAATGTAATTGTTTTTCCTTAGGTTAGCCCTAATACATGAAAGGCGCAAAACAAGAATTATAATAATCAAAAACGGCATTTAGAAAAACTTGGAACAAAAAATATTTTTAAAATGTATCAACTGCAACATAAAACCTGGGGAAAATATAATTGACATAAAAATAGACTACCAGTGAGTAAAAAATAGATTCTACAAAAAACAACATTTCAGAAAAACTTTGTAGTTGTCATTTTAAAATAAATTTGTAAAATTAGGGCAGCTGTGGCTGATTGGTTAGAGTAGTCGTCCACCAATGTAAGAGTCGCGGGTTCGATTCCACCAGCAGTCACATGCTGAAGTGTCCCTGGGCAAGACACTGAACCCCTCACTGCCTCTGATGTGTGTCCCATTGGTGCACGGATGTGATAAAACACTGATAATTCTTAGTAGAGTGCTGTATGGATGGGTAAATAAGGGCACAGATTGTAGTGTAAAGAGATTTGAGTGTCTTGGATAGAAAGATAGAAAGATACATAAGTAAAGTCCATTTACCATTTATATCACATAACTCATTCCTCTTTAGGTCGTCCCTACATTTAAAACTCAATTTTGAAGATTTTGATGCTGAAAGTGAGAATTTTTCTCTTTTTTCAACTTCAGAGAAAATGCAATTAATGATTAATGTTCTAATCCAAGTTTTAAAATGTAATGTGGTCTATATATTGTTTACTACATTAAAGAAAATTTGACTGCTGCAGGCTGGCTTAGTGGCTAGCACAGTTGCCTCACAGCAAGAAGGTCCTGGGTTCAATTCCCAGTTTGGGCCTGGTGCCTTTCTGTGTGGAGTTTGCATGTTCTCCTGCACAAGTTTTCTACGGGTACTCCGGTATCCTCCCACAATCTAAAACATGCATGTTTAGGCTGCCTTCAGGCTTGGGCCTCCCTTTTAAAGACATCTGTGATCTCAGTGGAAATTTCCTGGTTAAATAAAGGTTAAAGAAAATTATCCTGATGCATGCTCAATAATCCAGGTGGAAAAATCTGAAAAAGTTAAGTCTGGTCCTCTGGACATTCAAAAAACAAAACAAACAAAAAGACGAAGGAAAAAAAAGCAAAAAGAAATTTGTTTTTCCAGTTTTTATTTTCTATACCTGGCACTTGCTGGTCTCCACAGTGTAGTAGGTTAAAGAGCAGAATCTTAAAGAAAGGCAATTTAATATTCTTAGTGCTTTTGAAGAATAATAAAAAAAAGTTTGATTCTGACCTGGGAGGCGGTCCACTTCCATGCGAAAGTCATCCTTGAGGAAGAGGAAGCCGATAATGGAGAAAAAGTAGACGAGGAAGATGGCGAGAATAGCCGTCAAAAATATGGACCGGCCATTCCTCGTGACACTTTTAATCACGTTCAGCAGCGTCTCCTCTCGGAACACCAAGTCAAACAGCTGCAGACGTAAACCATCATCTGTGAATCCCTAACAGTAACAAAACCTACGATTTTTTTAATAATTAGTTGACGTGAGGAGGCGTTCTTACCAAGAAGCTGTAGAAGAACTCGTGAACAAAGAGGCCCAGGACACAGATGAAAGCGTAACCCACATGGTAAATAAAAAACACGTCCATCACAACGGCTTTGTAGCCTCGAGTGAATATTCCCTGGTTGCCCACAAAACTCACAAGAAACACCAACTTGTTGAAGAGCTGAAAACAAAGCAGGACAAAGCGTGGAGATGAACTCTAGATCCAAAGGTTTAATGTAATGAACCACTGGGCCTGGAAATCTGCGGCTGAAAACAATATTTACTTACATTTATAGTACCGAGTAACAGCAGAGCGGGAGCCAGGCCCATCGTGTAGATGGCTCGCAACAGGAGGGAGATGAAGAAGAACACGATGCCCCACTGCATTGGGAGGACAGGAAGTAGGGCGGTGGAGACCCCGAGTGCCACCCACAGTAAGATACTCCAGAAAGGGGACAGAATGCCTGGGTGAAAGCATAAATCATTCATGTCAAGGTTTGAAACTTGACTGTTCTCGACTAAATTATTCACTCAAACTAAAGAGCTGAAGTTAGCGCACGCTCCTGAAGGCAACACGTCCAACAGTCCAAGGGGACCGTGTAAACTGAGCAGGGGAGCGAGACACAGCGATCACGAAGAACAAGATTTTTCAGTAAAATACCAACAAGTTTTCTTCATCACACAAAAACAGGTAAATAAAAACAGATGTTTCCACCCAGCTTAAATTATTTTTAGACTACAGTGTAAAACTGGGCGGAGCTACTGGGACATAAAGTTGATTAAAGTCCAAGCGGTCGCACATCAAAAGGTAGGAATAAAGAATAAGAAGAATAAGCACGCTGTCCACACCTAGTTTATCCTGAGCAGAGGTCAGATTAGAGGCATCAAGGGAAAAAAAAAGTGTGGTATGGTAGTAAATAATTATACGGCCATTTTCAGGCGTGGACACGCTGTGATAATAAGAAAAAATTAAAGAAGCGGACAAATGAGTAATGTAGCGCTGTTTAAGGATTCAAGGTTCTTTATTTGTCATACACACCACCTGTGGTACATGTGGTGGAACGAAAATTGTGTACACAGGGTCCCAGTTACATCCAACAAAAATATTAAAATGTAAAAGAAATACAGTAATAAAATCTAAGATATGAACTAAGAAAAACATTAACTAAAAATACACTAAGCACTGGTGGTATAAAAACAGTATGCTGAACAGCAGCATGGACATGAGTCTGTGTGAGCAGATGAGCACGAATGAACACAGCAACATGAACAGATCAGCAGCAACATGAAACAGATCAGCAGCAACATGAAACAGATCAGCAGCAACATGAAACAGATCAGCAGCAACATGATGTGATATTTCACAGTGATTATTCTGGTTAGATATTCATGAGTCTAACAGCCTCAGGGTAGAAGCTGTTCCTCAGTGTAGTGGTTCTACACTTAATTCTTCTCAACCTCCTTCCTGAGGGGAGTGGGGCAAAAAGTGTGTGCTGGGTGAGTGTGGTCCTTCATGATGCAGTTGGCTCTCTTCCTGTATCTCTGCAAAGCTTTTCTTTCTGCAGCTGTGCAGCCTGACCTAGAGGTCTTCACTGCACTCTGTTACTACTTTTGGGCCCCACTTGTTTTGAACACTCAGCATAAAATAAATAAATAAATAAATAAATAAATAAACAAACTAGTGAATTACAAACAGCCAGACGCAACAAGAAAAGATGACGGAAAATAACTTTTTGGTTTAAAGTTCTGTTTCATTCTCACAAAGCAGCTGGACTTCAAAACACTCATTTAGGACGTTACATAAAGATTATAGTCGGAAAAGAAGGGTTAATATGTGATTAATTAAGATTAATTTAACTGGTTATTTAGGTTAAAAGCTAGATAGTAAACAGTTTAAAAAGGAACCGGTGAGGTCTGGAGCTATCCCTCTGATCTGCACTGGGTTTCAGCAGATGTAGTTTATTACTGGTTGCATAGATCTTTGTAAATATGACTCATCATTTATATTGGCACATCCAGAATAGAAGCTCAGTGGGATGACGTTTAGGTTATCCTGGCCAACACAGCATTAGACAACATGAGCTTAAGTTAATTCACAGAACTTGTTGTCACAATGAAGCTGTTAACCAAAATAAGATTTCAGACCAGGACTTAGGTGGGGAGGTTGGTTTGCACAGTTGTCTCACAGCAAGAAGATTTTGGGATGGAAAGTTGTCCGTATGTCTGGGTTTTCTCCAGAAACTCAGCTTCCTAGCACACTCCAAAAACCTGGATGTTAAGTGAGTTGGTCCCCTGCTGGGATTTGATCCGGCAACCTTCTCATTGAGACTCAAAGGCTGTACCAAATGTGCTATCGTGCCACCCTTGTTTAAGTTTCACGGATTAAAAAACAGAAATGCTTACCTTCATCTCCATCATCCCCAAAGGGGTAGAACACAGCCACAGCGGTGTTGAGGATACAGGCCAGGTAGAAGGAGATACTCCCCCAAAGAGACATGTGGCGTGAGAACCAAAACAGGGCCTTGTTTTCTGAGCAGAGTTAACAAAAAAACACAACTTGGTGCAGAATTCAGTGGAGCTGTGCTGCTAGCAGCGGTTCAGCCACAGTCGCTTGTCGTATCTAGACTCACTGCGAATCTTCTTCTGCCACTTCATCTCACTGTAGAGGTTGTCGAACTGGTGGAAGAAGTCGTTCACCTTGCTGCCTTGGTCATCTCTCTCGGTGGTGGTGAACACGCGCATCTTGGACTCCTCGGTGAGGTACTTGCAGATGTTCGGGACTGGAAACACGATCTGCTCCATACTGCGGTCAAGACGCACAATCTGAAGGGAGAGAAACTGGTTTGCACCAAAAGTCTTTGAAATGAATGAGATCAAGGGAAAACAGCAATGCTTACTTCTATCTGGGCTGTGTGTTTGGCGTAGTGCTGAAGAGCTTCGTCATTCTCAGCATCCAGGCCCGATCTCGACCCGGGTCTGAGGCTCTGCTGCAGGGACTTGTTGTGTCGAGCCAACTGAGAATAATAATAATAAAAAAAAAACTGTTTGTTTATGCAGCATTATATTTAAAGTACGTCCTCCTAGTGGTGTGAATGATCATGAAGCATTCACACTGTTGTGATCCATTTTTCTTCTGTACATTTTTCTCGTTTCACAATTTTTCTGCTATTTCAGCAAATCATATATCACAACGTTCAGCTCCTTCAGGAGAAGAGTGCAACTTTAGTTTTTTGGAAAATTTAGCCTTTTCTGCCACTTTTTTCTCAGAAAATTAATTGAGCTTATTTGACATCCTTCAAATCTTTAGATCAGTTTACAACCTTTTGCTGCCCCTTTCACATTTTGCTCTGATTTAGCTTCTTTCATCTTTCTTTGTGCATATTTAAACTGTTTTCAGCTACTTTCAGCTGTTTTTTCAGCAGTTTTGTGCTCCTTTCAGCTTCTTTCTGCTAACTAAACCATTTTGTGCTGCTTTTAACTTCGTTCTGTTAATATCAGCTTATTATGCTCCTTTCAGCTTATTTCTGCAAGTTTCATCTTTTTCTGCTATTTCAGCTACTTTTTATCAATTTTTATGTTAATTTTGGCTGTTTCGGATAATTCCACATTTTTTGCAGTTCTTTCAGCATTTTTCAACCTAATTCAGCAAAAATGTGTTCTCTCCACTTCCTTCTGGTAATTTAAGCTTATTTGAGAAAATTTTAGCTACTTTTCAGCTGTTTTTTTTTTTATTTCAGCTTTTTTTCAGATAATATCCATTTTTTAGTGCTTATTTCTAATTGTTTCAATCTAACTGGGTAACCTTGTTCTTTCATCTTTTGTCTACTAATTTAAACTTGTTCTACCTTTGCAGCTACTTTTTTATTTATTTATTTATTTATTTATTTATTTAGCATTTTAGCATTTTTCAGCTAATTTCTGCTGTTTTCAGATAAATTTAATTTATTTTTGGTAATTTCTGCTACTTTCAGCCTACTGGTAATTAACTACTTTTCGCTAGTTTCAGCTTTTTTCTGCTAATTTCCACTTTTTCTGCTATTTCAGCTACGTTTTAGCTGTTTTGCACAAAATTTAGCTTTAAAACTAATTCTACTTTAAAAAAATTTTTTTAGCTAATTTCAGCTTCTTCCACTTCCTCATGGTAACTTCTTTCTACCTTTTCAGTTATTTTAATTTTTTTATATACATGTATATAAATTCTGCCCTTTTTTTTTTTTTTTTTTTACAAATATAGCTTATTTCCTCATTTTTGTGCTCATTCCTACTTTTTAATTTAGCAAGTATTTGTTCTTTCAACTTTCTTCTGCTAACTTAGGCCTGTTTTTCAATTTTAGCTACATTTCAGCATGGTTTTAGCTAATTTCAGCTGTTTTCAGCAAGTTCTTCAGCAATAAGCATCCACCCTGCATTATCGCAGTAAATGCAATTTCTCTAGTTTAAGTTAACACACTCTAAAACAAACATCTTTGTAAAATGACAAAGCATAAAGGTTCAAATTGCTGGACAAATATTTTTTATTACATTTTAAAAGAAAAACTGTAATAAAAATAAACATATGAACAGTATTTTAATTTAAATTGCAAGCTTGTTTTTAAAGTGATGCCCATTATAAAGTTTTTTTTTTAAAAGGTTTACTGAAGAGTGTGGTTACATCCTTGTTGCGTCACATCGATTTCACAGCCAGACAGCTGTAAATCTAGACCAGGGTTCTGCAACCTTTTCGATCAAAAGAGCCATTTTACGCCTTCGTTCACAACATAAAAGCGTTCAGAGCCGCAACAAAGTGCTACAACTGTGATTATCAACTGGTGGCCCATGGGCCACTTTAAGTTTGTTGGAGGTGCTTTTGTGGCCAGTAGGGGTGACATTATAAATATTAAAAAAAATCTAATAATTTATATTTTTACAATTTAAGACAAATGAAAAGACCAGATTCTTGTAGGAGGGTGTAGTTTTGTAATTAATAAAAACTATGAACTATCCAGACCTATTTATTTTTTAATTGTGGAAAAAATAATTAACTATAGAAATAAAGCATAAAGTTAAAGTGAGCATGTTTTACTCCTTGTACATGTTCCAGCAAAAGAAATGACAGGAAAACTGCTAAAACTAGTCCTTTTTTTGTCGTTTGTATAACAACCAATAAAACTCAGTTTTATTTCAGTTTTGGTCAAAGCTTGAAAGAGCCGCTGCAGAAGGACCAAAGAGCCACATGTGGCTCTAGAGCCGCAGGTTGCAGACCCCTGATCTAGACGATATGAGATAAGTTATGACTTTAAAAAAATCCAATAAATTATTAAACTGAAATTAAGATTTTTTATTAAATAAAATATGTAAATTAGATTAAATGAAATTAAAACCAGCTATTTTGATTAATTTTTCCTCAGGAAAAAAAAAAAAACAAAGGAAATTTTGTCTAATTTTGGAGAAAATTTTAGATAAATATTTAATAATTTAAAACTAAATTTAAACATTTGGTGTTTGGCTTGATAACATAATGATATTTAATGTTTTATTTTTCACATCTACGCATCAAAAACTACGTATTTGGCAGCACATTTAAAAGTTAGATGTAAATTTGTGTCACGTTTGAAAATGACCAAAGATGGACTCTAACTTTATAAAGATCGTTTTTGAAAACCATCACATTATGTGTTCAGTACAAGGAAAAAGATGCCTATAAAATTAAATATTTAGAATCATCATTCATTTTTATGACTGGCTAAAAGTGGCTTTTTTTAAATTAATTAATTTATTTTTTAAACAGTAGGCTACAGGAAAGCTTTTGTTAAAGTTTGCACATTATGAGTTGTTTCTTCCTCCTGTCGATTAAAAAAAAACTAAAACATCCAGAAATATCTTCTGTTAAAACAGTTCTGGGCAAACACAGACCTGCCTGACACTCAAAGGCAGGAGTGAAAAGCTGCTAGCCTAGACTCAGCCTGCACCGTCCAGCTTACATAAACCAGTGTCACATTATAAAAACTAATTTTAGAAAACTGTCAGAGCAGCTCATCTGCAGAGCTGCAGCCTTCCATCATTTAATGGCTCTGGAGTGCACAACCCCCGGGTCAGTCCAGGTCTATACGGACACACAAAAACCTGAGTCACAAGCTCAGCGGTTCTGAACCAACCTGGTGGGCCAGAATGTAAATGTTGTGTCCAACATCTCTGGGTGCGATTTCATCTCCAGCGCTCTCCTCGTTATCCTCAGTCCTCCAGTCCTGGGCGTAGGCTTCCTTCATCGCGTCCACCTGAAGCACACGAGTTAAATCAGAGGTTAAACAGAGAAAGTATTCAAGGAGCTTTACCAACATCTCAACTCTCATCAGTTCTGCACCACACCGCACCAGTTAAGGGCCTGCCCACTGCCAGTACCTACCCCCATTCAGCCCAGTTTATGGGGCCACCTTGTTTGCGGTTCCAAGTGGACCGCTCTGGGATGATAGTTTTGACGTAAGCAGACAGCAGCCATTGATGGGCCAGCAGAGCTTCATCACTGGATGACCCGCACAGCAAAACTGTAAACTACATCTGAACCTCCACTTCCTCTCTGATCGTGTTGACGGACAGTGCCACAAGAAATGAGCACATTTACAGCGATATCAGAGATTATGGCGCAGCATGGCGACACTCAGACTTATAAGCAGTGCCAAAATAAGATAAAATCAAGTCAGATTATAGGACCATTAAGGACCACAACGGGCGGAGTGGCTCGAACACAACGGCCTGTTACGATCCCACCCACAGAGCGGAAAAACAAATCACAGTGGCAAATCACCTCCACCTGGGAACAGAGCTTAATTTGAGCCGGATCCTCTCTTATTTTGACCGGGTGTGTTCCGGTAACTGTTTGCTTGGATCCAGTAACTCAGGCTTACTAATAAAAAAAGTTATGAACAAATATGACTGCCTTGAACGAATAAAACCTACATTGGATATGTAAACTGAAAATAATTACATAAACATTAATTTTAAACACAACAGCCACTTACAAGCTGCCTTTCTGCCTTTTCAAGTACCATTTCCACTTCGACTCAAAAAAATCTCCACCCCTAAGGGTGGTGGGGGTGAGCGCTGAGCTAACCAGGCAGTCATACATGGGTAGGACCCACGGGCAGCTGCGACAGACAGAGGAGTCGGGCTTGGAACCGTCAAGTATGGGGGGGGGGG
>JARVGS010000002.1:20832354-20843937 GCA_031762315.1 Hypsolebias antenori
ACTCTTTTTCTGGCTCCAAATGTATGGAGTTAACATGCTAACAGTCCTTCCTGTAAACAGTTTGGACCGTGTGAAGCAGCAGGAAGCTGCAGAGCTCGGACGTGCGACGAGCTAACATGCTAAAAGACGGACACATGCTTGATCAGCTCAAAGTAAGAAATTCATATTTTTTATTTATCAATAAAATTTATTTTATTCATCAAAATGCACAGTACTGTACATGTACGTGTCTAAGTGTCGGCTTGTGTGGTGTCCGACTTACAGCAAAATCGGGTTACGAACGATGCGTAGGAACGGATCTCATTCATAACTCGAGGACTACCTGTATATAAATATAAATAATCAAAGGACAAATTGAAAAAGTGTCAGGTCTAAAACATATCTATAGCAGTTGAACAATATCTGGAAGTCATGCCATCAGGAGGTACGTCTGCTGGATATTTTCCTGACACAGAATCCTGTCTGTCAAGCTTCCAGCCAGTAAGTTTTTAGGAGTTGCCTTGTTGCTGCTAACATACTATTTTAGGTCACACTGTGTTACAATTTGTATTTATTCACCTAAAGAAATGGGAACACATCTTTATGGCAGGGCCCAAAAATATGCCCAACGTTCCCATTTAAAGTAGTTTTATTTTATATACAGTATCTAGCATTTTTTTTTTGTTGCGGAAGAAATGCATATCAAGCCAATAAGTTCTGGACTAATATCATCTTACTTTGAGGAATGGAGCTGTAGCCATTTTGGCTAAACCTTAAAAATAATGTTAAACACAATCTCGTATGATACTACCAGATGTCTTTCTCAGAGTACGTGTTGTGAATGACTCTCAGCTACGACAAGATCAAACTTTAACTTGTCATCTTTGAAATTGACTGAGTTATAGATGCTTTTTGTGTTGGCTAATGTGGATTAGCCGAGGTAACCGCCTTAAACTGGATAAACTTCAAATGGTTGTCAGCTGTAGATGTACATCCGGTGATCGCTTTCTGCAAAATCCTTTAAACATTGTCTGCCGGTTCTTGAAGTATTTTGGTAACAGACAGACGCACACATGGGCAAAAACATCATCATTTGCCTTTTGGTTGTAGGCCGTATTATGTCAACACAGCATGGTTTTGTTCTTTCTGTTAAGGAAACGTTTATGCTTGAATAATTCATAGATCAGAATTAATAAACAAAAACAAGTCTCTGAAAATGATCAAGACAAGTGACGGAGCAGAAATGTTCAAGACCACCTGAAGAGATTACAAGAAAGTCGGGCTCTTTGATTCAAAACTTTTGCACATTTCTGTAAGTTTGTGCCTCGCCCCAACTGTTTACATAGATTTATGTTTTCTTTCTTTTTTTGTCCTCCTCAGAAACCTTGAAGTAAACTGTGTGTGAGAGTGGAATGCAACAGGATTATTATCTGACGTTAACCTGAATGAGGTGAAGCTATCAGCCTGTAAGATTACCTGTTTCCTGATCTCCGCTGCACGATAATAATGCCTTCGAGGTTACAATGACTACTCTGAAGCACGTTATTCTGCAGGACAAAGACCAGGACAAAGAAAGGAAGCTGGACTGGACTTACATTGAATGGGCTGAAAATGAAGTTGTCACGACAGGTCTGGTGGACGCCCAAACGCAAACAGACTCATGGCCTTTTGAGCACAAGGAGATCCAGACATGCAGCCCGGTCTTGATGCACATAGATCTCAAAAGGACTCACTCCAAGTCGAGGCATTCGTCCCTGGTGGACATCGATGGTTTGGCAGCGCCTTTCTTCCAGTTTGATCGCCAAGCTCCCGGACGGATCTCCACATCTCCGACCCTGAGGAGGATGAGGAGCACGCGACGTTCGGTGATAAGTTCTCGGGACCTCGGCGTGATGGAGAGCACTCAGGAGGAGCCTTCATCCCCGAGTACAACTTCCCCCAAAAGCCCCCTCTCTCCCACACACAGAGTCACGTCTCCTCTCGCTGCGAACCCTGTCACTGATGACGAGAGCTCTCCAAATCATCAACCAGGTTCACAGAGAATCGTATCGCACGGACCTAAGACGTTTGACCTCGGGCTGAGTCCCACAAAACAACAATGTCACAGCCCTCATCCTGCTCTTTTTAAAAACTCTGTATTTCTTGATGAAGTACAGGTGAGCCCATTTCTGTTTTAAATTTATTGAAACTTATTACCTGCAGGCAGCACAGTGATGTTTTTGCCCATATCTGTGTGTGCATGCGTGTGTGTTCAGGTGTCTCTGCTGTTAGCATGGATGTTACATGTTGTTACTGTTGGGGGAGTGGTGGCGCAGAGGTTAGAAGATGGGCCTGTGATAGGATAGTTGCAGGTTCAACTCCTGGTCCCATCACCATCAAAATGTGGGTGGAAAAGTTGAAACACCCACACCTGCCTCCACCCTCATTCGCCCCACTCTGGGCCCCTGAGCAAGGCTCTTAACCCCCACCCTCTGCTCCCTGAACTGGTCTCTCTTGAAAATGAGTTCTCGTGGCTCAATGAGACTACCTGGATAAATAAAGGGTAAATGAAGACAAAAAAAATCTCAAGAAAGAGTGGACAGATTTTACTCAAACATTCAGAATGTTGGATTCACATCTACAGTTGTTTTGGAATCAAACCAGTCCAAGATGCTCTCCACAGCTGGTCAAAATTAGCCAACACAGCTAGACTTTACTAAGCTAAAGTTTGGTGTGGTAGTAGCTGAGAGTCATTCACAACAGATACTTTAACTCAGGGCTATTCAACTAAATTGCTCTGGGTCAGTTACTGAAAGCCAAGAGCTCAGGACAGACATCCAGCAGTTATTGTCATTAAGGAAGTTAGTTTTACGGTTTAAAATTTAGTTTTATTTCAAATTAACTCATTGATGGGCCGAACCATGAGCCTGATTTGGCCCACGGGTCAGCAGATTAATAGCCCTGCTGTAACTAACAGTTCATTTGAGATTGCGCATGGTTATTTTCAAGGTTTACCCAAATGATAACTACCATAATTTTCAGCTTAATAATAATAATAATACTAATAATAAAATAATAGTCCAGGTAAGTCGGTTGAGAACCAGTTTTCATTTACAAAGACGACCTGGCCAGGAGGCAGAAACACTGGTAGACACAAAACAACAATGATAAAAGCATAACAACGCCAAAGAAGCAGCATGAATTAATAATTTTTTGAAACATAATGTACAACATGTAAAAGGTAGAGCGTTGGGAAAAATAAAAATGACAGGCTTTGTAAAACTAAAAGCAGGTACAGCCATCTTTTACTTGTGGTTGTATAACATTGTTTAAAAGAGGAGAGAGAAATGAATGAGCCAGTCTTCAAGGATGACATGAGATTATTTTTGGCTTAAATTTTAGCATGCAAGGCGGCAGGCAATATGCCTTTATTCATAGGCCTTTAATTGTATATAAAATGATGTAAAATAATCAGTTTTCCTAATCTCAGACTGCCGCTCACAGTCACAAGTCTATTATTTCTGTAGCTCACTGGATTTTCATCCACGGCCTTTAATAAATTAAATGGGTGGACATTCCTGCCTTGCGGAAGCCTTGTCTCCCTCGTTCGGCCTTGCCTCCCGCAGCGGTCACTCACAATGCGAGCTTTTGACAGCAAATGAATCAGCAGTTACACGCACTGACAGCTCTGACCAAACCCACAGCCCCGTGAGCCCTGAGAAGGGCTCTCCTCGGGCCCCCATTCATCGCAGTCAGCAGTCACCCAATAATGGAGGGGTCAGTGAGCGATTGGAAAAAGATAATAGGGAGATCTATTCATCAGCTTGTGGGTTTCAAGCAAGCACATATTCAATAGAGTGAGGGCATTCTCCCCCAGTATCAGAGGCTTTTGAATGAGAACGACCACTTGAAACAGTGATACAAATTTGAATGCCTTTGAAAATGATATAGTGGTGTTGTTAGTGGAAGGAGGTCTTTGCATCCTCAGCTAATGTAGAACATTGTGCAGATATTGCTTTGGAAAACTAATAGCTCTAACAAGAGTTTTCTTTACTTTACAGGAGTCCAAAAACGGTGATGGCAGGTAGGTGCACCGTACCTTGGACTTTCACTGAACTCCTATTTTTGCATGTTATCTTGGTGTCTTGTCATATGGGAGCAGAGAATTGCAGCTAAAAATATATGTGGACATATTTGCTTATCAGGAATGGAGTAAAATTTTCTGTACCCAGGATGACACTTTCTGTCGTATGTTTGTTGAGGCATCGCCTGCTTTCATAATGAAGCTGTGCCGTTTGATAAATCATGTTTCATCACAAAAAAGACTGAGGAACACCACATCAAAGTGCCTTTGACTTAATCCTTCAACGCTGATTGGACCTTTAGCTTTCAGAGCCCCTTTGTCCATTCATTGTCATTCATGTCTTTGTTAATGCTTCATAAGCATGGTGGGTAAAGTTTTGAGAGTCCCATGGTTATATTGGGGCTAGACAAACCCTCATTAGAGCTGTTTTCCCTTACCGCCACCAACGCCCCTCCTAATGGGCGGCGAGGCTCTTCCCCTCACTAGATAATTAGGCAGCTTTTGTCCCATTAATTACACCCTGGCATCGTGCCTGCTGCAGTGTCCAGCCCGTTGCAAGCGGTTTTGTTTCGGAACGTTGTTATTTCTTGTCGTGTTGGAACAAAGCTGCCATTTTAACAACAAGTGCTCTTGATGGCAGAGAGGCTGGTACAGAGGAAGCTTTCTGCACGATCACAAAGCAACAGGACGCCATTGTGAGGATGCTGTGGAACGAGCTGCAAGGAGGCACTGACCTGGTTTTGAGACGTAATCGTGCCTTTCTTGCAGCCCCATCAGCTACAACAGTGCTCAGGTGCCGGTGCCAGCTATTATCTGCTGTGCTGTGCTTGCACTGAGCTGGAGGTTTTATCAGTTTTCTGGGAAGGGCACTGCCAGAGAGAGGAAGGAACAGTTGGGGCTTTCAGATTTTAACAAAAGCACCATGAAGGAAAAACGTACCAGGTTACTTATGTTCAACAGCAGACTGAGTTTCCCTTCAAGTGTACAAGTGAGCCCTGCAGCCATGTGGCTTACATCCTCAACACAGTGCTGCTTGTGCAACTGCACAGGTACATCAAGAATGCAGCACCTGTACGAGTTATGTAAGAGGAAGTAAGTCTGCTCTTTCAGACGGGCAAAGATTTTACATATAATAGTTGACATTATCAAACCCGGACCTAAACGGTTCCTTTTGCAACAACTTCTGCATCCTAGTCGTTAAAAAGTTGGTCCTCCGTGACTGAATGAGGATGTTTGCAGTGGGTCAGGCTTTGTGCTGTAGTTTATCCGTTTATTTTTGTTCTTCCTCTGAGCTTTTAGATCCTCTTTTAGAGGCCCTTAAATAATAAAAGTGAAACCTCAAAGCATCGTTGCTCGTCATTCATCACTGACTGGCTGTTGATGAGTGTTTTAACGTGTTCAAAGGGAGGCTCACTTTCAGTAAAACCAGCCTGTCTTGTTGCGGAGTGCCTGCGTTTAACAGACAGCAGCCACACTAAATGGTTGCTTGTCTCGTTAGCCTTGGCACCGTTTCGACTGTCACAGATCAAGTTTTTCTAGGTGTAGACTTAATTCTTTATCATTCCTGGCAACATCACCTAGCCATGCCCTTTATAGCTATTTTAATGCAGCTCTTCATAACATAATCACATTCTTAAGATTTTCAGTTAATTTTAGCATGTGAAAGACCGTTTTTACTCCGCGTTAATCCCAAATGTACAGCAACAGAGGATAAGTCAAAACACTTAAGAGTGGCGGCTGTGTGAGCTTTGCCCAAGGCTAAAAGGCAGGTCTGTGTTTTTCCAGCCTAAGCCTCGGTTACGAACTATGAAAAGGAGACCGAGCGGATTATAACTGGCACACATTGACCGGCTGTCTCCTTCCAGTAATCAGCAGCCGTCCAACACGAGCCCGACACACAACGCTTAGCTTTCATAACATGTTCTTCTCATGTTCGTCTCAAGCTTCTCTGCTCAGTGCGGGTGGTATTTCAGCTACGCTAAACGACGAAAGGAATTCTGTTATTCTTGCACAAAGTCTGCTCCCTGGTCGATGTTTCACATTCTCCACAGAACAGTCTTCGTCACAGTGATCCAGATATCAAACAAGTTGTTGGCTGAAACTGTTCAAAGAACTGAATGATCGTGTTTCTGTTTCAGGCTTCATGAGAGGAGGCGGAGCTCAGTGGTGGTCAGTTTACCTGGATCAAATGTTTCACCAGGAGACCTTTTTGTGTCCAACGGAGCAGCTGACATGATAAACGATTCAAACCTTTCTGGTAAAACTCCGTTATATCATGTGAGCGATGGTTCATAGCTTTAGAAATGGGGTTCTGATGAAAGATTCTGTGAAGTTAATGTGTTATTGTTGTAGATGGTTCCTTGAATAGGCCTGTCACAATAACAAATTCTACTGGGCGATTAAGTGTCTCAGAAATTATTGCGATAAACAATAATATTGTTTGAAATTTGAGAATAATTAGTAATTATTCTCAAATTTCCTTAGTACCTTTTTTAACCACTGGATGGCAGTATAAGACTGTTTGAACCAAATGATGGATCGTGAGGGAGCGTGTTTCTTTAAGAAAAATGGGAGGGAGGCCCCTTGACGTGACATGGGCTGTCTCCTTTCTTTTTTTCCAATTCTCAAAATGGCAGACGCTCGGTGTGGTTTGAGCTCTTTAGCATAGCACTTTTCACACAATGCTTTTAATTAAAAAATCAACAAACAAGTTCTCAGCTTCTTTTTGCAGAGAAAAACAACTTTTTAGACAAAGGCACGGGTTTCAGCCGTGAATTTTGGAGCTTCAACAAGACAGAGGATTTTTTCCCCCTAGGTCGGCCTGTTAGCTTAGCTCATAGCTTAGCTTCTCAGCTTAGCTGCTTTTAACGATCCAAAAACACAATTTTGGACAGTTAAAACAGCTTTTAAAGAGAAAAAAGAAAGAGAGGGGTCAGTGAAGAACACTGGAGTTGAGCTTTTTGTCATCCAGTCTCTTCAGCAGAAAGAGAGAGACACGAAGAAACGATAAAATCGATAAATGAAAATCAGGTTGATAATTTTCATTTATCATGTGATTAAGTGATTTATTGTTTATCGCAACAGGCCTATTAAGAACCCAGCTATTGCTGCCTAAAGTGTACTAACTTCACCAACAAACCAAATAAATTAGTATAGTGACAACTTCAACACTTGACATCATATTTGTATCTAATTATGAATACTGGTTTTGTTGGTTTTATAACAGTTATGGCAGAACACAATATTGGCATTTTATTTTATTTCTGAAAAACATCTCAAGAATCTTCCTGTGTTGTTTGAACAAACTACCACACTGCACAACGGCACATTTATCTCATCTTTCTGTGTTTTCCACTTATACGTTTTATTTGCATATGTACATTAGCGTTGGGTGGAACAGGTCAAGTTCAGCTTCACAAGTAAATATTTAAAGAGCCTGGAGTCGCTTATTATTCTGCTAAAATGAGCCAAGATGAGTCTTGTGAACAAAGCTGGGTGGAGTATGGTTTATATTTCAGTGCTAATGCATTAATGTAACATGAAGCAGGATATAAAGAGATGCGAGAGAAGAAATAAACCACCAATTTCATCTCTTTTCAAAGCATTGTGTGGATTGGTCCTACCTCCGTCAACTCCGGAGACTTGATCTCCTTAATCTTAAAGAAATAACCGATGGTCAGGAAGGCGATGGCCACTGCGCTGACGCTGATCATAAAAATGACCAGAGGTGGACGGTTGTTGATGTAGCCTCGTAGGTTCTCTATAGGATTCAACAGGTACACCTGCACAGAAACAGACACATGGGTGCTCACGTTAAATCACATGACAGACAAGCAGATGCATGACATGTTGTCCAAAACTCTCCAACCCTGAGTCGGGAAAAAAAATTGTTACACAACTCCATACGGTTTTCTGTCATCACTCCACTGAAATAATGTCAATTAAACAAGAAGTGTTTCCGAAAACTCTGGGTTTAAATCATGCTCAAACTAAAGGTCTAGCATTGGTGGAGGAATGCATATCACCCAACTCCTTTCATCCCAGAGTTTTACACTGAGATTACTTTATGAGAAGAAGTGGAGGCCAACTTGAAATGAGTTGACTCCTAAAGTTAATCAACTGAACACATACATCCAGTAAGGGTGTAACAGATCTAGTCCAGGGGGGTCCAATCCTGGTTCTCGAGGGCCACTATCCTGCATGTTTTACTTGTTTCCCTGCTCCAACACATGGATCAATGATTGAATTACATCTTCATATTCTGCAGAAGCCTGTTAATCACTCACTGATTTAAATAGGGTGTGTTGGAACAGAAAAACAGCTACAACATGAAGGAGCAGGAATGAACACCTCTCATCAAGTGCCTCAATATCTAGCAAGACTAAAACGTTACGAGATTTCTCGTTAAGTTTAAAACTGTCTCGCAAACACTCAAAACCCTCGTCTCGTGACTTTGTTAACATTTTCACTGAAAATGTCTCCAACACTTTGATTCAGCTGTGTGGCAGGGGTATAAAAAACATCAGGCTAGGACTCAGGCTAGGACACTAGGACCATGTGGCACGTTCCTCAAGTCATGTTGCCCTCATGCAGCCTCTGCAGCTACGTGCTGAAAGGAAGAGCCTCTGCTGCACATTAATTTAAAACACAAGTTCACGTGATGACTTGTCAACTTTAAAGCTGAGAAAATTATTGAAAAACTTATTAGTTTGTTCGAGTTGAGAGAAAAAGAGTCAAAGTTTGAGGTGGATGTGAATCTAACTACCGTTTACTGAACGCCTTAACTCTCCGCATAATCCCTTTAATCTTCTCTGTGTGAAATTATACAACTCAGATTTTCAAACTCATGTCAGAACACATCACAGCTAGTGTGTCCAAATTTATTTATCCGCTTTACCTCTTTGTGATTTCCTTGGACATTTTAAGGAGTAATGTTTTTCTGTCTGTTTGAATTTTCATAGACGCTATTTAAAGTTGTTTTGATGGTCTTAGGTGATGGTTTTCATTAGAATTCAGTTAAAAATTGGTGACAACGAATAACCAAAGGGATTCATTTTTTTTTTATTAAAAAAATCTGACTGTAAATAAGATTTGTTGAGGAAAGAAATTTTTATATTTCTGTATGAATGCTTTGATAATTTTTTAAAAACATAGCAACTTCATTTCTTTAAGAAAATCTTGGCAAAAAAAAAAAGCTCAGTCCTTGATCAGGTTTTTAATTTTGGCACCTTATGTAAATGACTGGACTTTCCTGAGTTCAAAGGTCACTCACGGCTTCATGAGAACCTGGAAGACCATGTGAAGCTAAAGAACCATTCTGAGGTCTGAAGAGACTCATGAGAGCTCAGACAGAACAGTCAGTTTTACTTAAAAATGTTAAAATCGGTCTTGTTCTGTTCTCGTTGCATCCGGTGAATATTTTCCAAAAGATTCAATAAAAACTGTTCAGTGGTTCTTGAAATATTGTGCTAACAAAGACAGATGGTGTTTTGAGACTAAATTGTGATGTGAACACACCACGATCTGTTAGAGCATGTGCTTTACCCAACTTTAGTCTTTATTTAAAATTTAAATAAATTAGTCAGACTGCCTCTGTTGATTCTCAGGACAATCTTCCTGTCTGATTGTTGTGATGAAACTTCAGTTCTCATTTGAAATAAGAAACAATAATGACCTGAAGGCTACATGCATCATCTACTCATTAAGTAATAGGAGTAGTAGTCATTTTCTCATTGTAATAGAATCAGCTAAGCTGTTATTGCAGCCACTTTATTATTGGCCTTATTCTTCAGCTCCTGAGGCCACATCTGCCCTTGTTAACTCACACTCCAGTAAACAGATTTATGCTACGCTGTAAATGTAGCCATAATGTCTTGTTCTGTTGCGTCTTGCTGCTGCTGCTTTGATAACCCTCACACAGACAGATGCAAACCGTTTAAAAGCACCGACAACTGGATTTGTGGTGAATCCTGCAGTGTTTTCTACGGGAACGTGTTGTGTTTCGAGAACACACACGGTTGTAAATTCAACAATATGAAACATGAGCCGTGCTGGGTGACAGCTGGGAACAAGACACCATCTTGTGAGAGGATGGCTGCAGCTGTGACGGCCGGTCTCGAGTACACATCTGTAAAGCTTCAAGGAGTTTTTATTTTTATTGCCGGCACAAACGCTTCCTACATGTATTAAAATACAAATTTGTTTTGTTGGACTTACAAAAAACAAAGCATAGATGCTTTTAAAGCATACAAACTCTGTGATTTTGAGCCATAGGAGAATGTATTAGGAAGCACATGATGAAAAGAAGATGACAGAAGAAAAAGTAAAAAACAAACAAAAAAAATGCTTGATTTCTGTTTGGATGTCTAACTCTGATTGATCTAACTGAGCAATCTTAGCAAACACAAAAATGGCTATAACCAAGTGTGTCTGACAAATACACAGCTAAGATTTCATGTGGTAGTAGCAGAGAGTCATCCCAAACACATACTGTGAGCGCTAACTCACAAGAACTTTGAAACGATGGCATAGAAGGCGACAGGTAGTTCACATTGTATGCAATATTAGAGAAACAAAACAAACAAAAAAAAACATTGCTTAGCAGTTGCAAGAGTAGTTGATAACTTCTGCTCTGTGAGGTTCTGCTTTGTTGAGGTCACTTGCATTTTCCTATCAGTTTCTGGCACATTCAGATATCCTGAACTAGACGATTACACACATTAATGTACTTTAACTATAAATTAATTTCCATTCTGGACGGATCCATGTATGTACAGGTTGCTGCATGCAAACAATTTGTAAGAAAGCACAGCAAATGACCACATTATTTCAAAGTCATGGGGCCGGTGGTCATTTGTCCCAGTCACGTTTAGAGAATCACGCACATTGACAATTATATTTTTGTTCCAGTTTCATCCTCTTACACAGGTAAACAGAGTCAGAGTTGCGAGAAGTGAAGTTAGCTGTAATAATCGTGGTCGGAAAGAAGTCACCAGGGTAACATTTTACTGCAAAACCAGACAAATCGCACACAATCACTAGTACGGCCGTCGCTGTTCACTGATCATCCTGAACTTTAACCAACAACCGGTTTGGCAAGATGTTTTCACAGAGGAAGGTGTTCTGAATAGACTTTCAAACTGAATTACCGGTACTGTTTAAAGGCTTCCTTCCTTCTTAACATAGATAACTTTACTGACATTTATAATGTATGTGAATGTTTTTGTTTAGTGCCCCGAGACAACTTCTGTTTTGACATGGCCCTATATAAATAAACTGAATTGAATTGACTAAATGAAGGGCCAAACTGACACAGACATCCAATAGTTAATCCATAGTTTTAAATGGATTTCCTAAAGACATGACTGATCATCTGACGTTTAAAAGTTTCACACTTCTACTTTTGTCTGTGTTCATGTATTTAATCATGAATTGCACACTAGGCTATCTTGATCAAGTCAGAGTCAGAGATTCTTTATTGTCATTCGCACCACATGTGGTACATGTGATAAAACGAGATTATGTACACAGGGTCCCAGTTA
>JARVGS010000002.1:20850634-20878162 GCA_031762315.1 Hypsolebias antenori
CACACACTTTTTGCCCCGCTCCCCTCAGGAAGGAGGTTGAGGAGCATTAAGTGTAGAACCACTAGACTGAGGAACAGGTTGCTGTGTTCATTCGTGCTCATCTGCTCACACAGACTCATGTTCGTGCTGCTGTTCGACGTATTGTTTTTATGCTGTTAGTGCTCAGCATGTTTTTAGTTGATGTTTTTCTTAGTTCATATCTTAGTTATTACTGTTTTTCTTTTACATTTTATTGTGGGATGTAACTGGGACCCTGTGTACACAGTTTCGTTCCACCACATGTACCAGATGTGGTGCATATGACATATAAAGAAACTCTGAATTATTGCAGCTCCTCAGACTGAAGAAGTCTTTTGGATAAAAGACAAAACGTTTCAACAAAAATAATCCGTCGAGAGGACCCGACTTAACTTTGTTAGATTTTTCCTGGATTACTGAGCATGAATCAGGGTGCTCTTTAACGACATTTTATGTTTTAAAGCTTAAAGACAAAAAAAGAAGGATATCTTAAAGCCCACCGTTTAAAAATAGACAAGCAAACAGTTTTAATAATTGAGTATGTTTGTGAGGTTTACTTACAGATCACACTTATGTTGACGTCTTGAGTCAGGGCGGTCAAGGAGTTTGCTGTGCAGAGATATAGTCCAGAGTCTTCTACAGTCACATTTTGAATAACTAAACTAGATGATCCAGAGTCAGGTCCAGCTTGATTTCTCAGAGCGTTGCCATGTTTAGTCCACGTGACGACGGATGGAGGGAAGCTGTCAACAGTGCAGGTCAGGTTCACGGCGTCACCTTCCTTAACTGTTGTACTTCCATAAATCTTTAGTTTCCTCACATCTTTAAAAACAAACATCAGAATGAGCTCAAACTGATATGAGGCTGTAGGAAAACTTGTGAGGAAACAATAATATGCAGGAGAACACTTACATTTTACTTTTACATCCACTTCTCGAGTCAGGGTGGTGTTCAGGTGCTCCGCTGAACAGACGTACCGTCCAGAATGTTCTGCTGTCGTGTTGGGAATAAAAAGCGTGGCCGCTCCAGTACCGTTGGTCACGGTTGAGTTCAAGTCAAGTTTGGTCCAGGTGATGAAAGATGGAGGCAAACTGTCCAGGCTGCAGGTCAGATTGAGAGAACGGCCCTCCGGTACGTCTTTCTCTCCAGTGATTTGAAGTTTCTTCTTGACTTTAAGACAGGATTTAAATTGGTAAGTGATCACTTGCACAGTGTTTACAGAATATTTAAACGAAAGCAAAATATTCACAAATTTAACGTGGGAGCATGGTCAGCGAGTGATTCTCATCTCAACTTACTTATCACAGTAATGTCAATGTTTTGTGTCAGGATGCTCGGATGTGTCACTGCACAGGAATACTGCCCCGAGTCCTCGACTGTCATGTTGTAAATGATGAGAGCAGGTCCCGTTTCCGTGCTCAGGGTTGTTTTGATGCCATGTTTGGTCCACTTGATGACAGATGGAGGGAAACTATCAGCAGTGCAGGTCAGATTCAGAGCGTCACCCTCCAGAAGTGATGTCCCACCACTGATTTCTGGCTTCTTCACATCTTTTAAAACGTTTATTGGAAAAGGTTATGATATGTTATTAAATGTTTTACTCTTTCCCACCTTCTGTAAAGCATTTGCATCTGAAAAAACTACACATTTGCATTTAACAGATTATTTTAACCATTTTCTCTGTCGAGATTCTGCTCTAAATTGTTGAACGTGTGTCTCCCTCTGCTGGTAGCAGTTGGTAATTGCGCATATTCGATGTGCATGAAAGAACAGTTACAGCTCCAGATACTCATCTGTACATGCACAGGTTGTGAAAGTGTGACTGTTTAGGTCAGATTGTGCAGCTTTGTTTCATTTTATTAAGTTTTATTCACTTCATAGAAAAATAAAAACTAACTTTTAGCATTATAGGTCAGATTTAAGGACTTGTCCTTGTCACTGACATTTCAACTTTCTCTACAGCTTCCAAGAAGAACTGTTAATAACTCTGAATTTACCAAGCACCTCACATTCTTTAAAAAAAAAGAGTCCAATGCTCACTTTTCAAAATAAGGCAAAATCTTTACAAATGCCCTAAAATAAATAACAAATAAATAAATAAATAAAAACGAGTTGCAAACAAGGCATTGAGTTTGGAAAACACTCAGCAAAGGAAAAGAAAGGTCAGTAAAACAACATCTGGTTATTTGTAACAGATAAAAAGCTTTAGGCTACAGTTCCAAGCATACAATTAATTTCATAATATAATCCCGATCCAGATGCTTGCATTATCGTTTCTCTTCAGAACTTTAACAGTAAGTGTAAAAATTTAAAATAAGATCAAGCAGATTTACTCACAGGTTACATTCAGAGTCACTGTCACTTCTGCAGACGTGCGGTTGGAGCAGGTGACCTGACAGATGAGCACAGCGCCATGATGTTCAGCTGAAGGGTTGAACATCAGAGTGGAGTTTGAGCTCTGAATTTCTGTCTTATTTCCTGCAATGGAAGAGTTATTTTCTCTTGGATGGACCCAGATCCAGGTGAACTCAGGGTTGGATTGAGGACCAGAGCAGGAAGCGGGAGCTTTGCAGGTCAGAGTGGCCTCCTTTCCTTCTGTCAGAGGAGGAATCATCAATGTGGGCTTTGCGCTCAGACCTGCAGAGCATACACACACACAGCAGTGAGATCATCTGACATAGAACATTATCATACAAAGGTATAAATCTAATATTCATCTATTTATGGTAAACATTTTAAAGAGGTAAACAGAGTGATCCGTATGTTGAACTTATTGTCTAAAACCCTGAATGATTGTGTTCCATTTTTTGTCAAATCTGTTTCATAAACGAGCTGTTTGGACGCTGCTACATTTATCATCATGTTCAGAGTCACTCTGAGTATTATGCATTTATAAATTCTGAACTATTTCATTTTTTTGTAACAAGCTGAAGTTTGTACCTGAGCTGGAGCTGATGTCCGTCACTGTGAAGAGCAGAGCCGCCCAGATGTGAAGAAACATTGTGACTCAGTGAACTGGAGGTTCGGTCACTTTCTGATCAACAGTAAAAACTGCAGTACATAATATAAAGGAGGTCTGGCTGATGAAACGGAACGAGGAACCGCTTCTCAGCTGTGAACACAGATGTTAACACAGGATGTTAACTGTTCGTATCATTTATACTGATGTTCATTTTGACTTCTGCAGTCAAGTTAAGAAAAGCTTCTCAGAGGAACATGTCTGGGGCTTATGTTCGTTTGTTGACTACTAACAGCCGCTACATTTGTTTTACTCAACAGGCAATGCCCAGTGTTTGAAAACTGTCCAGAAAAAGACACTTTAACTGTTTAAATTTAAGTTAAAATTATACTTATCAGTTTAAAAAAAAAAATACAGATTCAGACTTTTTTTGTGTTGTATTTTACCTGGATTCTTTTTTTCTTCTGCTGTTTTCTTTCTTTGGGTTCACTTTTTGACATGGACAGTTTTTCTCTTCACTTTCCTTCCTCTTCCTTCTCTTTGTGTGTGTAACTCTGCAACACTTGCAACATAACGTTGCTACAAGTTTAACCAAGATGCTAACAGTATAGCATAATGCTAAAATAATCCAGGTAGAAAGATCTAAAAAAGTTAAGTCAGGTCTTCTGGACAAGGAGAATAGTGTGATCAATGGTATCGAATGTTTTTTTAAAATCAACAAAAATACTGACACAATATTGTTTTTGATCGACAGCAGTAGTTATTTGTTCCATTAATTCCAAATTTCAATTAGAAGTGTGTTAATATACTGTATATTGTTGTAGCATTAACATTATAGTTTGCTGCACTAATTAGGTGGTTTAAAATGTATGAAATATGCCATTAAGTGCTAAAAACTGCAGTAATTCAGTTTTTAGATTTTTTTTTTACACATTTAAACAATTTGATCTGTAAGGTTTTATAAATGATCACAAGGAATAAATGGGTTAAGATCTGCATCACAAGAAGCAGCAGAAGGCTTATTCTTTGCTTGCGTGCAGGTTGAGATCTGCTAGTTGTTTATCTGACGTGAACCATAAATCTGTGAGTGTTTGAACAGCGCTTGTCTCTTTTCAGACCTTTCAGGAGAGCATATGTCACTGCCTGGAGAAGTACTGCCTGAACTACTCCTCGGCTCTGCTTTATCTGCACAAGCTTATGTCCAGGGAGGACTTTGGATCGTACGTAAAGGTACAAGAGACTGTTTGTTTGTTTGTTTTAGCTTGTGGTGACAAGAACGCTGTGTACCTGTAAGCTGCAGGCGACGTGTGCCAAGTATGAAAGAGGACACGCCGCTACTGTACGCTGCTTTTAAAACAATTAGCTCAGAGTCGGTCCTGCCAACGAGGAATGTCCCTGTGTGCTACTTTCTCCTCGCGGTCACGGGTTTCAGGCGGTTATCTTTTCATCTTTTCACTGCATTTCTCTGCCCCCTCTCTTGTCTTTTCCTCAGTGGTGTGAGAGGAACGAACAGTGCCGAAGGCTGCTGCTGCGCGACCTGCTGGTGGCGCCGCTGCACAGGCTAACCCGATACCCGCTGCTGCTGCGGAACATCGCAAAGAGGTGCCAGCTGGCGGAGGAGACCAGAAGGTTGCACGCCATCACCGAGCAGGTGGACACGTCTATATGTGAGCATCAGTCACAGCCTCACCTGAGTTTCTCTGCAGCTGCGTGACCCGTCAACACGTCGGTCTTATCAGGATCAGATGTCTGATTTGTTTACTTGATAAAACAGACCTGATCATACGCTCAGCTTCAAAGTGTCAGAGGGATGTCATTCGGGTGGAGTTTTCTCAGCACCTTTGCTGAGATGTTTACAAACACTTTAGGATGTAAACTGCGTGTAATGTGGATGTAAGTGAGGTCATCTCTCCACACAAACAGGCTGCTTTGTGGCTTTAAGGGGTTCACATGTGTTGGACAGCAGCCAGCCCGCCCCTGCCTGCAGACATGTCGTGGCAATTCATCACGAAACTAGAAGGACAGGCTGTGGGAAATGTGCTGCGCCTGTGTCATACCCGAGCACAAACCAAACCAACAAATCTTTAATCATATTCAGAAAGCTCGTTTCTCCCCACACCTGTTTAATGATGTTGGTGTCGTCTCTTAGGTGTGGGTGGCTGTTTACACTTTGACAAATAAAACGTGGCGTGCAATCTTCACAGAATTGCCACACCTTTATCACCATGCAGGTAATAAACACAACAGATAATAATTATCAGTTGTAATGGGGCGCTGAGATGAGCTTTATGTTTTTTTTTTTTTTTTAATTTTTTTAATGTAAATGTTTTTAAAGCTCGGCTGAACTTTGACTGAATCGTTGTTTCCAAAGACGTTTGGATGCTGTGCTGATTGTAAACAAAATCACATGACTAAAATCTTCTCAAATGTTATCATTTTAACTTTTGGGTTGCGTCACTTCCTGTTTTAACAACTCTGTAAGAATTTGGTAATTGTTTATGAGCTTAAACCTTTTAGAAATTCTTGTTTTAAGACGTTATTTCAGCCTCTCCTTTGTGGAAATGTTTGTGTGGGTCTGCAGAACGCTCTGACTTCTACAGCTGAACTTTTACTAAAATGACTCTACGACTCCCAGAATGGAGATTTTTACAAAATCTTCCCTGAAAACGCCGTGTTGCAATAAATCTGCAGGAATCATCCAGGGTTGATGTTAATTCACCAGTTTATTACTGAGCTTCCAACTCTTTTTCTGTTCATCTCATGTTTTTTTAATTACTTTTGGAAAGGCTCATTAAATTTAGTCTTGTGGTTCATGAGCTAACAGACAAAAACACCTTCTTTCAGCAGTCAGTGATGCAAAGGCTTGTACAGTAGTCTCGTTTATTGCGGGTCTTATATTCCAGACCCCCCAGCAATAAGTGAAAATCTACAAAGTTTGACGTTATATTTATTTTAGTATTTCTATATTTTAAGGTTTTATAAACCCTTCCCACACTTGTGCAATGTTCTAAACTCTTAAACCAACATCATTTTAACAACATACTTTTATGTAGCCACTAAATTTTACTCAGCAGAACAGCAGCAGCTCGGTTCTGCTCCGACCTGGTTCTGTTTCGGTGGACCGACCCTGCCGGTTCTGGTTGGCTCTCTGGCTCAGGGTAGTGGTGGTGGGGTCCAGAGAGAAGCTGGACCTATGGCGGCACATCCCAAAGTCCTTGTGTGCTGGCTACCAGCTTTCGGGTTCACCGATCAGTCTGGGGGTCCGGTTCTGCTCCGGTTCTGTGCAGCCCTTGAGCACCAAGGCGCATTTAGAGGGCCGCTTCACGCCTTTGGGTGGCCAGCTCGGGACTGATGGTCCAATTGAGCGGTCCAATAGAGATGAAAAAGTCCCAGTGGGCTCCGGAGGTTGCGCCAGACCTACGGCAGTGCTCGGAAGTCCTTGTGGGCCGGCTAGCAGCTCTCGGGTTCGCCGATGGGTCTGAGGGTCCGTTTCTGCTCCGGTTTTGGTCCGGTTCTCGGTGGGTTCCATGCAGCTTTCTGCATCCACTGGTTGCCAAAGTCACTGTAAAGAACCAAACTTTTTCCGATCATATCAAAATGTTCCCTCTACGCATTTCAGCAGAAGAAAATGGGGCTTCTGGGTGGGGCACTGTTCGCTTCTGGGAAATGTAGTCCTTATGGACTACATGTGGTAGACTACTGTATATGTAGTGATACAGTATAGGTTTATTGAAGGAGAACTACAAAATGGCAGCACCTGCATGAAATAGTTTACTTTTTGGTTAATTTTTTTACTGTACAGTGTCCAGTACTGTCCCAGTCACATGAGTAATATTAAAGTTGACAATCACGTGTCGTGTATATATTTTTTTTCCCTCGTGTTCATCTGACTTTGAAAAATTGTGAACGATCGAGTCTGAGAAAGTCGAACCACGACGTAGCGAGGGACTACCGTAAAACTAGAGCAGAGTGAAAACGGCTTCGAACCTTTAGAATTATTTCTTAGCTAAAACTTTTATATTTTTTGTTGCAAATTATTAAGTTTTGCTCTATATTTGCTATACTTGTTATTTTAATAAATGTGTCCTGCAACTGATGTAAAAGACCTGAAAGTACAGCAGATTCCAGACTGAGAGGTTTTATCTCTTCTGTATAATCTAATTAGTATATTTATGGATAAAACAGTGAGGTTTGTTCGCTGACTGTGATTTTTGTCTTTAACAGGCAACTTGCACTGCATAAGATTAAATTCAATGAGAAATTTGCTTCCTATAAAATAAAAGTTGAAAGTTTAAAAAGATTTTTTAATAAACATTCTGACTCATGAGGTTCCTGTTCTTTTAAATCAGGCTTATTGAACAGCCAGCACGTGACAGAAATCCGTCCTTTTCGTACCAAGTCAGCTGAGTGTGGTGTGTTTCAGGTGATTTGGAGGGAAAAGTCAAATGGCTGGATAACTACAGGAAGCTGAAGCAGTTGAGGGATGCGCTGGTGTGGCTGCCTGTGTGGGAGAGAGAGAAGCGTGCCTTCGTCCCTGAGGTTTGACTAGTCTACATGTTTGGTTACATGTAAACATTTGTGTTTTTGTGTAAAGCGTTGGTCACCGATGCATTATTACATTTCAACGAACCATTGCAGAACCTGAAGCATCTCCTGAAAGCCGTCACTCTGGAGAACCTCATCTCTCACCGAAGTCTGCTGCACGAAGGGAAACTGGTGCTCACAGGTGTCTGGCACAAACCCAGCACATTTTACATCCTCTGTGCATCATATTGAACAAAATCTCACACCGTTTCTTTTTGGGTTCGTTACCAGAGAACACAAAGCTGATCGATGTTTATTTGTTCCTGTTTGACGAATTCCTGCTGATCACAAAGATAAAGAGAAACAAAAAGGTTTGCCTCTTCTGTCCTCGCGCTCATCTGGACTTGTGGTTGAAAGTCAGGCCCTTAGCTCTGGTTTTCTGTGCAGAAGTCCACCATTTCTGAGCAGAACTCTCTGAGACTGCAGCAGAACCTGGAGCTGGATCAGCTGCTGAAGGAGGGGTGCACCTTCACGGTTCTGGACCAGCCCATCTCTCTGGACCGACTCCAGCTGAAGAACATCGATCAGCTCAACGCCTCCAGTAAATGTGACTTTAGTTTCCAGCTGTGTTGACTTGGAGTTAAATGAGAACAGGGTCACGTGTGAAGCATGTTTTTGTTGTTGCGTACCGATCAAATAATTTTCTGGTCTCTTCACAGCGTCGGGGCTGCCTCACTCGTTCATAATAATGCACCACAACCGCTACCAACAGTGTATCGGTGCGTTCATCCTGCAAGCTGCGTCAGAGGCTGCCAAGGTAGATCACTTCAACCCTGAAGTTCTGACAGGAGGCGTGTGGTTCAGTGAGCGCTGAAACTGATCGCCCCAACATGTCAACCTGTCAAATATCAGGACACACATTTGAACCTTTCACGTCAGTGTTTGGGAAATAAAGTCCGTCATTTTTTTTTCTAAAGTGGTGGGTCATTCACTCACTGCACCCTAAAACAAGAATTGAAGGCTTTCATTTTTTTAATCCATGCATTTTTCTGTTCTGTATTTGAGTGCAATAATTAACTTAATTTAGATCAACTTTGACAACCTTAATATTTGAGTGTAAGCGCCGTGTTTAAATGTGCATCTTTAAAAACCACTAGTTTATGGAAAGCTGAGTGGTAATTTCCTATAACTTGTATCGTCTCATCTTTTCCAGTGTGATATTTCTGCTTCTGAACTCTTTCCCCTGCTCTTCTTTCTCCAGAGAGAGTGGTTATCAAAGATGGAAGGTGCAGCGTCGGCGCTGCTGAAGCTGGACTCTCAGCAGCCGCGGCTGAAGAGCACCTCCTCATGGTTGGAGTCCTCGCAGATTTGACCCACCAGAACCTGTCGACGTGCACGTCGCCACCTGCTGAAGTCTGAGCACTGGGACTATTTTATAAAATAGATGTGTGCTGATGCTACATTAGTGTACAATAAAATTCTGGTTATATAGAAGTTTTTTTTCTTTCTTCTTTGTCCCCTTGATCCATTTCAGACATCTGAACAGTCAAGTCACTTTCAGTGATACTCGTTTTACAAGTTGGGAAAGAGAAGCTGAAAAGTACATTTAGCACAACGCAACAACTTCACCTGCTGGATACGATATGAAAGGCTCCAACTAAATGAGCCAACGTTCTCTAAACAGTGATGAGATGATGACCCGTCACATCAAGCAGCTAAATTAACATCTGTGGTAGAACAGCTGGAATTAGATTTAGTCCAAATGATGAATCTACGGATCCTTTGAATGAACTTTCCAAAATATAATCCTGAAGAATGTTTTGAAGCATTTTTCTGAGCAGCACCAACAAACAGATTTTGAGCAGAAAAGGCTTAAACATTTTGTTTTTCTCTACGATTTTTTTTCCTGCTGAGAAATACTTATCACAAAATAAAGTTTGAGGTTTCCTCTTTCAAATGACATCAAGAAATCCTAATCAGAATACAGAAAACATGCATGTTCTAGATATCAAATTTAGCTTTAAAAGCCAGGAATTGGAAAATGTTCATTTGTTAATCATGAACAAATTTTGATTTAATGGATCGTGTCTCAACGATGGGACTTGGTACCTCATGAGGTCACCATTCTTCCTAGGGACACCCCATACTTACTGCCTTATTTCAAATTTAAGGAAAGAAATGTTAAGTGGCAGAAATGAGCTTCCACACATTTAGGTCCTGAACAGCTGAGATCAGGGGTCAGGTCTCTTGGAGCTTGAACTGTCACATGAGCGCCCCCTGGTGTTGAGACATGAACAGAAAGCTTCAGTCAAAAGAGTAAAACAGTTGGAAAACAATAGATATCTGATTAAACTAATAGCATTTAGTCACTTTAATGTCTCATTATTGCTCTGATACAAGACGGCCTGCTCACTTTGACTTCAACATGAACACCTGAATTTTATTTGTAGTTTATGACACGACTGCATAAAATAAAACTTCTGAAGGGTGAAATAATGCAGTGATTTATGAAGGATTTGGACCAACATGTTCAAATCTCAGACTTAAGTTTTCAAAACTGCCTTTTCCTTCATTTAATCTGGCTCCTGACTAAAAATAAAAATCAAAATACTGCTAAGCAGATTGTCTTACATTAAGCAAGAATAAGTTTATATATGTAATTTTCTTTTTTGTTCTAAAACTGGAAAGTGGAAGTTCTGTTACAAGAAATGGTTTTGCAGCCTGGTGGTGGAGCTGAATGTTGTTCCTGAATTATCTTAAAAACGGACTGAACCCTAAAAACTCATGGTGGGAGTTTGCACGACCTCTGAGGTGCAAAGTTTATTCAATCTGCACCCTAAAAATTCAACTCCCAACCCAGAGAGAAATTTGAAATACGGGAGTTCAACCACCAACCCTGAAAACTGCAGTGTTCCTGGTATGTGTAGAAATGAAGACATGAGACAACAATCTAGAAACATACTGTAGATTTTTATTTAAATTTGCAATGACAATGAGTAAGAAAATCAACTGGTGCATGTGAGCATGAACTCCCTCCTTCAGCTCAGCTGAAGCCACACTGAACCCCGGCCTCCAGCCCAACGTGGAGGAAGGAGGCACGAGTCCATCAGATCGCCGTGCACGTGAACGACAGCAACACAAACGGAGCTGTGGCTCAGCGAGTGCACGCCTGCCGTCAAATCATTATGGGTCGTCATCACGTCTGTGTCCACAGAATTCATCAGCCGAACATTCACAAAGACCGATGACAGCCGTCAGAATAAAGAGCAGGACGAGCCGAATGAGCCCCCAACACATTAAGGTGCAAATCGTTCATCTGGAGTTCAGGAACAGTCAGAAATCCTACAGTGCTGTGCAAAAGTTTTAAACCAGCCCTGATTTATTTACATTTTGCTTCCAAAAAGCAACTTTTTACAATCTTTAAGATGGCTTCAGCTAATTAACCTTAGCTAGCACAAATAATTCATTTTTACAGATACTGATCCAACATTTGATGTGGCAGCAGCTGAGTCAATCACAACACACTCCAACTGAATAAAAATAACATTTTCAAGGTTGAACCCAAACAGACGGTCGTTTTCATCACACGATGCTCTTAATCTAATCTTAATCTGACAAAGGGGCAGGTGATGTGCATTCCTTCAAAGAAATGCCACATCTTTTTTTTAAAGGGGTTGTTTTTGTGAGCTATTGAGACAACACATTACTCGAGTTATTTGACATATTGATCAAGATCACATTAAAGGATTACAAAGAAGAAAATAGGGCGTAACCCAAGACTTTTGCACAGCGCTGTACATCTGTGTTGCCTCAAAGTTTAGAAATAGTGCTTTTTCTCTGCCAACCTGAGGTAGACAAAACCAATTCAACTCCAAAAGAAATAAGTGGATTTTTTTAGACTAAGTGTTAAAAAAAAAGACATTCTTCTGTTCTGATGAGTAAAAAAGCACAAAGAGCTGACAGAAGCTGCTCGCTGCAGAACAGTGTGTGTAATCTGACTTCCAGTGTTTCCACCTGCTCCAGTGTGCAGACCATCGCACACGAGATCAAGATCATGTCAACAAACATGAACTTAAACGAAGCAGGCGTTTACATTTACAGTGTTCTCATCTGGACCAACTGAAATGAACTGCTGTACCTGAAAGCAGCAACAAAGTCTCCCGAGCTAACATTCATACAAAACACACACACATATACTGTATACACACACACACACACACACTCAGCATCAGCTGGAGTCAGTGCTCGTGAGTGAAAACAAGCAGCAGAAAAAACAAAAACACATAAAACACCTTCAATGAATGACCAGTCTGCAAAAAAAGCACCACAATTTGTAGAAAATACACAAAATAAACATAGAAACCCAACAACAGCCGTCACACACAAAGACCGATCACCACGCGCGCCGATTTCAGACCAAGAAAATGTCCGAGCCTGCGATTAAAACTCAAAAGCTTTGAGGCGACGCTCTGAAAATACTGAAGAATGACCCGAACCAATCAGCTGTGGTCGCGCTGCCGACACATTCTTTGGTCGTGAAACAGAAATAAATTAACTTTTTTTTCTTCTTCTTCTTACAGGTTCACAGTCTGCCGCACAAAGGGAACAGGCTGATCCAGGTGTTTTCTACAGATAACAGCTGGTGCACAAGCGGACTAATAAATGCTTCTTCTGGAACGGTTCACGTTACTGGACGACATTCAAACTTACAGCCGCAACTCGGGAAAAGTTGGGACGTTGTGGAAAACTTACAAAACAACCTGCGACTAATATCTGTGAAAATATCTCAGATGCTTAAAGTAAGAAATGTTCCTTTTTGGGGAAAAATAAGAATATTGAAGTTGATGGCGGCAACGTGTCTCAAAATTGTTCTGGAGGAACGTCCTGCAGTGAACTGGGTCCATCGGCAACAGTTCAGTCAGACCTGGGTGTGCACGAGCATTATAAAGAGGCTGAAGCTCTTCTCTCATGTTTCTTATGGTTTGTTGTGCCATCCACAACTGCAGAATAAAGCTCTATCAGGCAAAGAAGAAGCCTCTCGTAGAAACGCAGCCGTCTTCTTATCAAATAGAAGGAGGCAAAGTGGAAAATCCAAATTTGAAACTCTTTTTGAAAACCACAGATGCCACACCCTAAAGAGAGGACCATTCAGTCTGTTATCAGTTCACAGCTCAAAGGACTGCCTCTCTGATGGTATAGGGGTGCATTAGTGTCTATTGCATGGGCAGCTTAACACATCTGGGACCATCAACGCAAAAAGCTTAGTGCAGGTTTTAGAAAAAACAAGTGCACAACTAGGGAAGGTCTTGCATTTTTCAGCAAGACGACGCTGCGCCTCCATTACAGCAGCATGGCTTCCAAGTAAAGACGTTTACAGACGGTTGTTAAAAGAAGACGGTAAACATGACCCAGTCCCAACTTGTTGAAGAAATATTGCTGCCATCAAGTTCAAAATAACCTCATTTGTTTAAAAAAAGGTGCATATTTCAAGTTTAAACATCTGATATATTTATTACGTTCGTTTCTGAGTGAAATATGGTTTTATCAGATTTGCAAATCGCTGCGTCTTTCTTTACATTTTGCACATCGTCCAAACTGCTGAGCTACGGGTTATACGTTGCTGAACCTGACAGATACTGACAAAAATCTTAATGCAGTCAATTTAATAAAACTGCATTATTTTGCTGTTAAAATACTGTCTTCATCTTGTGCTCATGACAAATTACTTACATGAATATAAATAAAAAAAACTAGCCACCTTTAGTTCATCTTGTTGTGGATCAGGATGCTAGCAGAAGAAAACAAAGTTATTTTACACCTGATCTGCAAACTACATATAGTTACTTCATTATTTAAATTAAATTTTAATATAAAAATCATTATTTTTAATTAAAGTGAGGACTTTCAAATGATTGATAAGTCCTGGGTTAGCATCAAATATTAAAGTAACGTGCATTTTACCTTTGTGGGGCAGAGTTCCTCTCCACGGTTACAATAAAGACTTCTGCAGACCTTTAACACCGTGTGCTGACGACAGCGATGGACATGAGTTTAAAGAGATGGATGATGGTTCATTCTCACTGGTTCCGCTCTCTGGCGGTCCACAGGAGTAGCAAAGGCACAAAAACAGATACAAACAAATCGATCTCGTCCCATCACGTGATTCTGGCGTCACCTCAGTGGAACGTCAGAACCAGAAGTCCGATGGGAGTCAGCGTACTTGGTTTATCCTTTATAGTGCACGTTAAAAACGACAGACTCCTCGTTGGAATAGAGAAAAGTATGGAGGGGGAGCGAGGGATGAGATGAGGGGGAATAATAAAATTAAACGCCCATCAGCCTTGGAGATCCTCGAAACACGTCTCGCACACCCGCACCGGCTTCTTGGAGGACGGAGTCAGGGCGTTCCGCGACGAGCACTCGGCGCAGAAAATGTTCCCGCAGTGTCGGCAGTGGTGCTGCAATCATTGTTTTTAAAAGAGGAGGAAAAGTTCAACAAAATAAAATCGACATGCTCAGCTGTTTATATATATATTTTAAAGCACAAAGTCCCTCACCTTTCTGACGGTGACCGTGAAGCCTTTCCCACAGGCCATGCAGTTCTGCACCTCGTGGTCCTCAGCCCACTTTCTGGTCAAACTCTGTGACTGTTTGATCTACAAGCATCAACAACAACAGATCCCATAACCGTTTCCCCCGTGTGTAGGTAAATACTGTAAACCATGCAGTGTATAATAGTTTGCTCTGTAGTGGTTTTAATTTTCCTACCTGGAGCGACTGGTTCTCTCTGCCGAGCTCCTGCATGGCTGCTGTTGTGTCGTCCAGCTTCCTCCTGAGCTCCATCACTTTGGTCTGCAGCTTCTCCATCTCCCCTTCTCCTTTCACACACCTGAAACACACACAGCACAGGTCATTCCTCTCATCTAGTCCTGAGCAGCTACTTGAAAAGGACAAAAAGCTAATGAAACACAGCTTGTCTTTATTCAACAAGAGGAGAACTTCCTGTAGCGTCATGTTTGTCAGCAGTTATTTGTACACTGTCTGAAAACAGGCAAAGTGCTACCGTCTTAAATAAAAAATAGTGTTTAAAAAAGATTTAGTTCTTTTTTTTTGTTAATTCAATTCAAATTCAAAAATACTTTATTAATCCCAAAGGGAAATTAAGTGAGCTTATCATCCTGGTTTCATTCAAGAGTTGTTATAAATGCTGATAGCTGTGGGCAGGAAGGATCTCCTGCAGTGAAGCCGAAGAATCTGGCCACAGATACTGATCCGTCCACCTGGATCCAGCTGCCGTCAGATCCAGTAGGCGTTCCCCTGGGCAGCAGGGCTGGCAGAATTCCTCCCTGAGTGATGGTCACTCCTCCCAGCAGTCTGCCGAGCTCCTCGTCACCACGGACAGACAGCTGAAGGTGCCGGGGGATGATCCTGGTCCTCCTGTTGTCACAAGCCAAGTTTCTCACCAAGTCCAGGATCTCGGCGGTCAGGTACCCGAGCACCGCTGCCAGGTTGATGGGAATTCGTCCACGGCGCCTCCTTTTCAACTCATTTGGGATTTGGAGTTGTAGTTGAGATATTTGAGCTTCTGAGATGTTAATCAGCTGCTCCTGGTTGTTAAAAAAACTACGCATCATAACAAATGCCCAAAAGTAAAAAAAAAAAAAAAAAAAAAGATTCAGTAAAAATCATTCCAGCTGCACAGCATCTGACGTCAGAGTAAATCATCCGAAAAAGTGATTAACATCCAGAAAAGAGAGGAATTTAAGTTTTAAAAAGCAACAACTCAGAATGAAAGTTACATGCAGCCCCCCCGAGCGGAGCGGTTCTACAACCAAGCACTACAGCAGTTAAAGTGGCAGTAATACTGAGATAAAATTGGATATTTCTTACACGCAATTAAGAAAAAAAGTGATGTGAATAAAGAAAGCCACGCCCACCAACCTTTCCAGAAGAGCCCGCCGTTCGTCCTGGTTGTTCTGGACCGTGGCCTCCAGCACGGCGATCTCTCCTCTCAGCTCGTCCGTCTGTTTCTCCAGCTCGCCCACCCTCCTCTGGCTGCTCTGCCACTCCCTCTTCAGCGTGGCCACGTTCTCGTTGAGCGCCGTCACCTGCGTGCTCAGCTTCGCCTCGGCCTCTTCGCCGCGCTTCACCTGCTCCTCCCTGGCTCGCTTCTCTGCTGCCTAGAAAATTTAAAAAAACAACAGCTCAAACAGGAAGGGGACGATCTACTGGTGGAGTTTCTCGTGGAGGCCACCTACCAGCTGATCGTGGACTTCCTTTGCTTGGTTGCGGAGCTGCTCCTCTCTCCTGCTCCTGCTGTCCCTGGTGGCCTGGTGGTCTTTCTGCTCCTGCTTGAGGGCTCCCTGAGCGGCCTCCAGCTGACCCTGCAGCTCCAGCTTCTGCTGGATCAGCAGCTGTTTGGCTTCCCGCAGCTCGCCCAGCTCCTAAACAACAGCAGCTCTCAAACACGTGCTTAAATAAAAACAGGTCTTAGCTGATGGGTTAGTGACGCCTCCCTCACCCTCCCGCTCTTCTCTGCAAGACCTTTTAGCTCAGAAGATAGTCTTGTTGCATTTTTTTCCAGAACAACCTTGGCGCTGTTCAGCTCCTCCACCTTGTTTCTCTCCTCCTGCAGCGCCTCGTTGGCCCGACCCTGAACAGGTGCGCACGGTTTAAGGAAATGCTCATCGAGCGAAACCTGTGTGTCTTTATGCGTTAGCTGTTTTCTTTTCTCCAACCTGCTGCTCCTGGAGCTCCTTCACGCTTTGTTCCTGCCTTTGGAGCTCCTGCTCTCGTTTGGAGAGCTTCTGCTCCAACAAGCTGCGACCCGCTTTCAGGTCCTGGATCTGAGCCTCTAAACCCGTCTGATGGGTTCGGTTGGCAGCCAGCTCCTCCTGGGTCACGTTCAGTTTGTCCTCCGACGTCTGCAGTCACAGAAAATCACATTTTAGCATCGTGAGAGGAAATCAATCACACAAGACGACTTTCATCAACGCTGCTGTCTAAACCAGTGGTTCCCAACACTGGTCCTTGAGGAACACCGTCCTGCATGTTTACTCGTTTCCCTGATTTGATTCGCCTGATTTGAATGAATGGGTGATTAACCGGCTTCTGCAGAACTTGAGGAAGTAATTAAATCATTGGATCAGGTGTGTTGGAGCAGAAAACAACTGAAACATGCAGGATGGTGTTCCTCAGGGACCAGGGTTGGGAACCACTGATTTAAGGACGGCCTTGCCTTGAATTCAGATTGTTTTTAGACGATTTAGCCTGGACTTTTTTTTACCTTGAGGTCTTGTCGCAGAGCAGAAACCTCAGATTCTTTGCCGTAAAAGTCAGACTGCAGCTTAGTAAAGATTTCCTGGTTTTGCTTCGAGGCTTTCTGCAGCTCTGCTGTCCGGCTCTTCTCAGACGTTACCTCCTGGATGAGCTCTGACACCCGAGCTCTCAGTTTATTTTCTTCTTCTGCCTGGAGATGCAAGTAAAATGTATGTTTTTATGAATCTGACGTTTTGGATCCTTTACTTTAAAGTGTCTGAACATTGCGGCGTCTTACTTTCTTGACGCAGGCGTCCTGCAGCTCCGTCACTTGGCCATGCAGCTTCTTCACCTCCTCCTCTAAAGAGCCCCTAACGGTTTTCAGCTCCGTCTGGATTTTCTCCAACTCCGTCTCCTTCACCTTCAGTGTCCCCTGAGTCTTCGAGTGCAGCTGCTCCACGGACGTCAGCTGCACCTTCAACTTTTTCTCTGCCTGACAGTTGAACACACAGCAACAAAGTGTTCATTCTGAAAAAAATAAAGTTTGCTCGTCAGTTTTTCCTCCAGAGGTTTTTACCTCTCGCATCTGCCCCAGCTGCTCCTGGGCTTCCTTCAGTGCTTTTGTGATGAACTCGTTGGTTTTGAAAAGCTCCTGCTTTGTTTTTTCATTGGACTTCTCCTGAGGATTCAGACAGAACAAAGCCTTCAGAGATGATCTATTGTTGTAAACAACAAGTCGTCACCTGTTTTAGATACAGCCTACCTTCTCGTCCATGGCTGATTTATGGTTCTTCCTCTCTGAGTCCAGTTGCGTTCGACTCTCATTCAGTGTCTTGTTAGCCTTTTCCAAGCTCTCCTTAGCAGCAACAAGCTCCTTCCTCTGAGCTTCTTTCTCCTGCTGGACCTTCTGCAGCTCCACAGCCAGACTCTGAACCTTCCTGTCCAGCTCTGTGCGCTGATCCTTTCCTTCCTGGGTCACCTTGTCCAGATTCCCCTTCAGAGCAGCCGCCTCCTGCTCACAGCGCTCCAGATGCTGCTGGACGTCACTCAAAGCGGCAGCTTTTTTCTTTAATTCCTCTTGAAGAGTTTTAGAGCTTAACAAATGAAATATTTTCTGTTACAGGCTTTTAAAAACCTCACATGCGCTCAGATTGATGACTTGGTTCTGTGTAGTTTGTCTCACCCATCCTTCTCAGTTTCCAGGGAGCGCTGCAGCTCCTTTCCTTTCCGTGTAACCTCTGAATTCTCCTTCTGCAGTTTCTGCACCTCCTGCTGCGCCTGATCCCGCATGGTTTGGGCTTCTGCTAGCTGCGACTCCAGTTTCTGATTACAGCAAAAATAAAAATTAAATTGAAAAAGTATTCACCCTAAGTGAACTTTTCTACATTTTGTCGTTGCAAAAACAATCTTAAAAGGTATTTTACCAAGATTTTTTGTTATAGACCAACATGAAGTTGGCCATAATTGTCAAGTGGAAGAAAACTGAATAATAGATGAATAAAACTTTGAAAAGTGTGTCATGCATTTATTTTCACCCCCTTTCTCTTTGATATCACAGACTAAATTCCAAAACAGCCAACTGCATTTAGATGTTACCTAATCATTAATAAGTCCATCTGAGAATCATTTAGCCTCAGTATAACTCCAGCTGTTCTGTCTTACAGGACTGTTACAGAACAGACATGAAGACCAAGGAACACCAAGCAGATCAGTGTTAAAGCTGTTTAGATGCTTAAAGCTGGTTTAAGTTATAAAACAATATCCCATCCTCTGAACATCTCGTGGAGTTCTGTTCAATCTAACATCTGAAAATGGAAAGGGTATGGCAAAACTGAAAACCTACCAAGACATGAGTGTCCACCTAAACTGACTGGCTGAACAAGGAGAGCATTAACCTGATGTGCAGCCATAATGGTACTCTGGAGGAGATGCAGCTCAGGTGGGAGAATCTGCCCACAACTAAAACTGCTACTAGCTGTGTGCTCCACAAATCCCCCAGAAGAAGTCCTGCTTGCCACAAGCCATGCAGGAACATAACAAGCATGTGGAAGAAGCTGCTCTGCTCAAATCAGAGCAAAACTGAACCTCTTGGGTTAAATACAAACGCTGTGTGTGGGGAAACAACTAACACTGCCCATCAGCCTGAAAACACCATCACAACTGTGGTGCAGACAATCTGCTCAGAGCTGATGGGGAGATGGCTGGAGCTAAATACAGAGCAATCCTGGAAGAAAACCTGCCAGATGTTTAGATCAAACAGTTTAATGGACCAGTCAAAGACCAGATCTAAAGCTAACTGAGAATCTGTGGACGCACTCCATCCACTCTGAGCTTGAAGCCACGTCTAAAGAAGAAACCCCAGCAAAATCCTTTGAAGTTTGAGACGTGACAAAATGTAGATGAAATCAACAACGGACCTTATTGAGCCCCTCCAGCTGCTCAGCTCGCTGCTCTGAGGCCAGTAGTTTGTCTTTACATTCCTTCAGACTGGTTTCCAGCTGAGCGCACTGCTCCTGTCTCTCCTTGAGCCTCTGGGCCTTCTCCTCAACGTTCTTCTGAACTTTATTCAGTTCCTGCACAAAACAAGGAGTTTAACGGGAAACATTCACAAATAACCGAGGAGAGGAAGTTACAGAGCCACCAGTTCTATTTCCACAACGTTTTAGTATTTATATCAACATTAATTATAGAAGAAGCAGAACCCGACCTGCTGTTTGTCTTGCAGGGCGTGCTGAGCAGCCTCCAGGTTGTTCTCCAGGTTGGCTTTCTGTGCAGCCTTGGCTGCTTCTGCAGACAGCAGCAGCTCTGTTTTTGCCTTCAACTGAATGAATAAATAAATACTTTATAGCACGACATTACACAGAGTCTGAATTCCACCATGATGCTGACAGACCTGAGCATCCAGCTGTGAGACTTTCTCCTTGGTGTGTGTGAGCTGAGCGGTGAGCTCGGTGACGGACGTCTCCAGGGTCTGAGCTCGGTCCTGGGCTGATCGCAGCAGAGTCTTCTGCTCCTGGACCTGTTTGTGTAAGTTATCCTGGGCTTGCTTGTTGCTCTCTGATTGGTTCTTCAGCTTGTCAGTCAACTGTGACACCTTTAAAAATCCACCCACAAACAGCAAACTTTCAGCTCTGACACTTTCTATCAGTTTATCTGAAGTGTGTGTGTGTGTGTGTGTGTGTGTGTGTCCACCTGCTCCTGTAGAGCATGGTTCTTCTCTTTGAGCTGGTTAAGGACGGCCGTCTCTCCCTCCCCAGCCTGGATTTTGGCACACAGGTCCTCTCTCTCAGCTTCCAGCTGACTCACGATGTCTTTACTCTTCTGAAGCAGAGCTTCCAGGTTCTGGATCTTCTGATCTTTATCTCCAATCTGACGCAGCACCTGCTCCAAGTCGTTCTACAGCAAAAAAAACAAATAAATATTTAAAATCTGACAACACTGTTATGATTTTTTTTTTTAATTATTAAAAGTCATGGCTCATACATTTAGAAACGCAGGAGAAAGGTTAAAAGAAAAACAAATCAGCTATTTCAAGTAAATATCTTAAAAAAAAAAATAAAATAAAAACATGAAAGCAACTGACTCCGTCTTTGTGCTCTAATATTTTTGGTGATTGCTACCTGCGCCTCCCGCAGTTTGCCGTTGGTGTTTTTCTGCAGCGCCTGCAGCTCCTGGTGCTGCTGCTTGGCTTTCTCCAGCTGGTGCTGCAGGTCTGTGTTCTTACTGCTGCTCTCTTTCAGCTGAGATAAAACACAGCAGCGAGCTGAATTATTACTTCATGCATCTTGAGATTTCTGCACCAAACTTTAAACAAGCACCATAACTCTCTGAGTTATTTGGCCTCTGTTCTTTTTGAATCCCTTTTTAATGCATGGCTTTAATTAGCATCGAGACTCTTGTTTATTTTTTTATGATTTTCTTCTGCTGCTAAAAAAATGGAGGTAAAGATGAACGCAGACTGTACAGAGTTTGTCATCATATTCTAAAGTTGTCTTTCACAGAACAATTGGGACAGCAGTCTTGGACTTTGCTCAGCCATCCGTGTGGGAGAGTTTCCATCCTTCTACCTGTTCTTCTGCCCGGGAGAGTTTGAGCTGCAGGTCGGCTGCTTGCTGCTCGCGGTCCTTCAGCTTCTCCCCCGACAGCTGCCTCTGCTCCTTCAGACGACCCTGCAGCTCGCCCACCTGCCGCTCTGCCTCCAGGAGTTTGGTGTGCAGCTGAAGGAGCACAACGACACGTGTTCAAAGGGAAAGTAAAATCACATTTTATTCCTCTAAAATTACTGATAAAGTTGGCTTTGCTACAGGGGTGTATCAGAGACACATTTACTCCTTTAACCTGTCATGGTTGAGCTTCTCTACCAGAATTAATTTGTTCCAAATTGTTAGATTTAGGAATAACTGACTACAACAGTCCCTCGCTACTTCGAGGTGTGACTTTCGCGTACTCGCTCTATCGCGAATGTGGAGTCCAATTTATTGAACTTTTTTTTTTCTTTTTACACACAATTGTAGAGTAATATCACTGTACTCGTGGTTGTAACAAAGTTAATGACAAAAAAAATAATAATTCGGACAGGCGCCGCCATTTTGTCATTTTCTTTCCGTAAGCACCGTCACTGCCCGATCTGTTATGGAAGCACAATCCGTAGTGTTGCTCATTTGTGCGTGCGCTTAAAGGAATACTTCCGGGTCGCACGGATCACCATTGAATATGCTAGATTAAGGAAAATGTATTGGAAAAAATTACTTAATATTAATAAAATAAATTCATGAAACATATCATATTTATTAATATTAATTAAAATATCTCTTTCTATAAATTTAATAATTCAACTAGACAATGTTATAATTCCGTTTTGGAATAAGAACGGTCTTAATTTTCTTAGAAAAGTATTTATTTCATTTTGAAGGGTTAAATTTTTTTTAAAACAAAACCATAAAAAAAATAAATGTGCTCTATCTTTGCCGATCTTCATGTTGCTAATTTACGCCACTCGTATTTCCGTTCAAATCTTTGACATACCGGTACTGTATTTACGTCATGGTTAAAATGATTTGCAGCTTCACCACTGAGTGGCGCTGTTTCACCATGGAAATAATTCATTCTATATCTTGCAGGGTTTTCCTCATTCAGCCCAGGCAGGGGGCGGGGGGGTGGTGTCTAATGCATTACATATCGTCTTAACCAATGACATAAATATGTCAATAATTTTAATGGTAATACAAGTGGCATAAATTAGCAACATGAAGCTCGGCAGACGTGGAGCACATACTTTTCTACGTAAATTAAGAGTTCTTATTCATAAACAACGATGATCCGTGCGACCCAGAAGCATTCCTTTTAGTGTATGTGCAAATGAGCTGACACTACGGCTCGTGCTTCTGTAACACATCGGGGAGTGACAATCCTACACAGTCGTCAGTCCAAAACAATTTCATTACCCACAAGGCAATAGTGCACTTCCCAGAATTCAACAGTGCTTCCAGCCCGCTGCTTTCTGCCAAAATGGAAGGCAAGTTTTAATCTGATCCGAACCTGACTAAAAAGTTTGGTCCTTACTCATAAAGACTTTGGCGCTCGGTGACAGCAGAGGGCCGACCAGAACCGAACAAGAACCGGACCAGCCTCTTCGGCCAACCTGAGTGCTGTTTGCCCGCCCAGGGGAGCCTCTCGTGTGGGAAGACATTGTTGGGAGGTTCAGCGTGTTCTCCGGAGCTCACCCTGACTTTTTACCATCTGAGTTCTCAGGATTATTTGGACTCGATCTGGACCATTGTGTGGTTTCCTGCTGGCTCTCAGAAGGTCCAGCTCTCTCTAAAAGCATCTGGTGATCAACGGCTGCAGAGCCGATCAGAATCTGTCCAGAACTGGACCGAGGCTGGTGAGTAACTATATCAAATTTTGCAGTAGATACTGTGCAGTACATATAAATATGTTGTTCAAATTACAGTAAGTCCCCGAGTTACGACCGGGTTCCGGACCTAAGGACCGGCCGTAGGTTGATTTTGCCGTAACTCGGAGCGCCGGCCACATGGCGCCGGAAGTCCGGATTTTCAGCCTTAACTCAAAACCGAAAGCACATGGCAGCTGTAACGGCTTTTTAAACGCTTTATTTACAACCTAAAACAAGCCAGCACACATTTTGTGCCTCTAAAATGTATTTTAAAGCTGCTAGCTTGCTAACAGACAAAAAAAACCCCCTCAGAAAACAATGAAAAAAAGTGCCGTATGCAGCCGGATGACGTCATATGGTGCGTTCAGGTGCCGTTCGTAAATCCGAAACGCCGTAGGTGGGGGGCGCCGGAACTCGAGGACAGCCTGTACACTTCTAAATAAATGTGACTTATACTCCAAAATGACATATATTGTTTTTTCCTCTTCATGAGGCTTTTTTTGCCTGATTTGACCTATACTCCGGAGTGACTTAAATAGTCCAGAAAATATGGTATTTATGAATTAATATTATAGAGTTAAAGTGATATACAGCATTTAAACTAAGTTGAATGATGATCATCCTCCGAAGCAAACAATGTTCCATGAAACAAAGAAAAAAAATACAATAAAATACATTAAAACCTTGCTTTTATCATTGACTAATTAAATTAGGTATATGTAGCCATTATGGTGTCCATCGTAATTTTTGGACTCAACTCTTACTCTTTTAAACTTTGGAAATTAAGAACATTATATATGTGAAACATGAGAAACTTCCTCTTAGCATTTAAACTGCAAATTGGCTTTCTGTTTCTATTTGCACTAAACAAACCCACAGTTTAAGAATAACCTTCTGTTTTTTAATAAAAACAAGTGAATTTCATGATAAAGCTCTTAGTTTTTCACCAACCAAGATGGCTGCCACAGCTGATTGGCATGAGCAAACACAATAATGACTATAACTCAGTCCATTTTTCAGATACTGAGCTCGAGTTTAGTGTGGTAGTAGCTTAAGGCTATCCCCAACTCATACTTTAAACACTGACTGATCATGTGGGATCTTTGTTTGAACCTTAAGCAAGCAAGCCCAAGGGTGATGCAAATTTCTTCATGGAATTGTGCTTTCACTACAAATTAGTTTGTTTTTACAGCCACAATAGTCAAAGTGTCAACCTTGTTTGTTTCTGCACCTAATTTATATTTCACACAGTTTGTGGCAAACTCTTTATTAAGTAAAATAACTTGTTTAATTTCTGATGAGACCGTGCATGAAATCATAATGTGTTTGGGAGAGCAATAAAACTTTGTAGCTATAAATAAGATAATTACTGCAGAACACTCAGCATTTCTCCAGTCTTCTGCAGAATAACAAAAACAAAATGATCTGGAATGAAAGTAATTTGCTATGAAAGTTTAGGCAAATATTTCTGCAGTTTTCTTAATTTGAGCACTTATCCACTGTATACTGATGGTAGATGTATCTGTTTTGGTGTGTGATAGTGTGGTGGAGGTGCTGGAGAAACATGGCCTTAAGAAGCCCATCTCATACGTGAAGAACAGCCAGAACAGTGAAGAGGAGGCCCATCAGCTTATGGTCAAACTGTGCCGTCACACGGGCCGCAAGTAAGAACTTTGCAAGAACCACAGTAATGAACAGAAAGCTGTCAAAGTAAAGCCTGAGCTCACGAGCACGTTTGATGCTTGCATGTGTGCCCAGAACCCCTCTGGTTGGTGAGGCAGTGTGGAGAGGTCTCCTGGAGGACCTTCTCAATATGCAGCAGAACACATACACTTGTCTGAAACCAGAGACGTGTCATCAGGTATCACTGCTCAACAATATCACAAAACCTACAAAATGTACACTGTACTCAGATTTGTACTAGAACTGAGCTTGAAAAATGTATGCAACAGTGTGTCTGAGTTTACTGTCAGCAAACAGAACTTGGGTCTGTAAATCACAAGATGAACCTACAGATGAAGTATGCCGCCTGCCAAACGGGGGTACAACTTTAGTTCAGTCACAGATGATTCCCGCCTGTATTAAATCTCCTTTCATTTCCATTCGGTGGCAGGTCTTTGTCGAGTCCCTGCTGTGCTCCAGCCGAGTGGAGAACATCCGCCTGGCAGGACAGTTTATGCATTGCTCCAAGGTATATTGAATACAATTCTCCTTCATGGCAACTCACACTGCCAGCTGGCTTCTCCAAAATTTAAACTGCTTCTAATGAATTTTCTATTCCTATTGATCTCTACACCCTTATTTATGTTTCCAGGTCGGTCAGGATGTTCCTGTCAGCCTGTCTTTCCGGGGAAAAGGTTACGCTCTGAAGGTGGCCTATGACAACAGCGTGGAATTGGTGTTGGCTGCTGCCAGGGAGTACTTCAACTCCTCCACGGCACTAACGGATCCCTGCATGAACCTGGCCAGGTCTGAAAGCCAATGAGGACTGTTTTCATGCTTAAAGGGGGAATGTTTGGACCAGTTCTTACTCTTCTTAGCGGTTACTCTGTGAACGCTTATGAAGTATTCACACTGTTGTGATCCATTTTTCTTTATGGTTTTCAGCATCTTCCTCGTTCCACAGTTTTTGTGCTATATTAACACATCAGACATCAAAATGTTCAGCTAATTTAGGATGGTATTGGTGCAACTTTAGCTTAGCCTTTTCTGCTACTTTTTTTCTCATAGAAAATGAATTGAGCTCATTTTACATCCTTCAAATCTTTAGATGTGTTTACAATCTTTTACTGCTCCTTTCACATTTTGTTCTGCTTCAGCTTCTTTCAGCTTCCTTGAGCAAATTAAAACCTTTTTTTTTTTTTTTTTAGCTATTTTCAGCTGTTTTTCAGCTGTTTTGTGATCCTTTCAAATTCCCTCTTCTAACTAGAATATTTTTGTGCTTCTTCTAACTTCTGGCTTCTAATTTCAGCTTGTTATGCTCACTTCAGCTTATTTTTGCAAGTTTCAGCCTTTTCTGTTACTTCAGCTACTAGTCAGCTGTTTTTTTTTTAGATAATTTTAGCTTTTTCAGCTAATTCCACTTTTGTTGCGCTCATTTCAACTTGTTAAGCCTAATTAAGCAAAAATTGTGCTCTCTCCACTTCCTTCTGGTAATTTCAGCATCTTTCTACAATTTTTAGCTACCAGTTCTTTTCCACAGTTTTTATGCAAATTTCAGCTTTTAAAAAATGTAATTTCCACCTTTTTGTGCCAATTTCAGCTTCTTTCAGCCTAATTGGGCAAGTATGTGTTCTTTCTGCTTTCTTGTGCTAATTTATTGTTGTTCAACCTTTTTTAGCCAGCCTTTTAGCTAATTTGAGCTAATTTCAGCAGTTTTTGAATAATTTTCATGGAAGCTTCTGCTAATTTCAGCCTAATTAAATTAGTTCTGCTAACTTCAACTTGTCATGGTCCTTTCCTCTTATTTCTGCTATGGTAGTTTCAATTATCTCAATTACCATTTAGCTGTTTTATGCTGATATTAGCGTTTTCAGCTAATTCCACATTTTTTGCACTTATTTCAATTTTTGTGCTCTTTCCGCTTTTTCTTACTGATTTCTGCTTGTTCTACATTTTTAGCTAGATTTCAGCATTTTTGTGTGTGTGTTAATTTTAGCTGTTTTTCAGCAAGTTCTTCTGCAATAAGCATTCACACTGCATTTCTGCAGGAAATGCTATTTCTCTAACCTTTCTGGAACCCTGATTTTGATTTTAATTTAACAGCATTTGGAGTGAAGTGCAGTGTTTGATTGAACAAATTTAGGTAAATTAAAGTCTAAGTAAGAACAAATATTTGCTAACTTTTCCATGCTGAAGTGCTTACATGCTGTCCAATGTATTGTTCATTTTTTAAAACGTGAGAAACTTTATTTTTGTTCGAGCTGATGTATGTTTTACTCATGTAAGGGTCTTCAAAAACACCATCATGGTGTTTGTTTTGTATTTAACCTTCTGTTGTGTGTTCCATGAAGTCAGTTGTGTTCGCTGTGTGTTTGTGTGTGTGATGTGATGCTGTTTTCAGAGCTTACAAGGGAGGCTGTTGGTGTATGTCTAATCTTACCATCTGTTCCTAGTGGGGAAGTGGGACAGTAATTGGGTCGTCATTCATTTTTAGTAACTAATACACAGACCCCCCTTCCATACACTAAGACATCATCATCCATTGTAACTCTCCCACTGTGTACAGATACGAGGCAGGAAATATTGCACGAACACAAGTTAAATGTCCACACAGACTGTTTGTGTCCTTCAGATTCAAATTTCTGCTCTTTGTACGGACATTTTATTTTATGCTCCCAAAACAAAACACATATTTAGTTAATTCAATCAAAATGAATACCTTAATAGAACAACATATACTACAGATATGTTCATCCACTGAAATTACATTACGGTATTTATTCATTTTGGAACTGTTTTGACTTGACTAAATGCAAAAAAATAGAAGTCCTCAATTGTTTTTTTTTTTTTTCTAGTCATCACGTCATACCCAGGCTGCCTGACCTGGATTCATATAAATTGTACCCTTGTACAAAAAAACTTACTCTGGAGTACCCGGTAACTTTTAGGGCTTTTAGTATGAACAAACCAGTTTATAATTTGATAATCTAATTACCCCTTTATAATGAGAAAAAGCAGACAATAACATGCCTAAATGATAACACTATCTTTCCTGTCAAGCACAAGTTGATCAATATTTATTTTTAGGAATGCACAATATTATCGGCATGATATCGGTATCAGCCGATATTAGCAATAAAGTTAAATATCGGACATCGGCCATTCCATCAAAATAACTTACTGATATAAAAGGCGCTGTTTATATATATAC
>JARVGS010000002.1:20906953-20918034 GCA_031762315.1 Hypsolebias antenori
GAACGGGTTTGCGGCGCAGTATAATGAGTTCCGACTTACATCAAAATCGTCTTACGAACGGTTTGTAGGTACGGAACCCGTTCGTAAGTCGAGGACTACCTGTATATATAACTGCACTAATACAGATTTCATTTAAACATAAGATCACAGAACAAGTCTACAGCAGTTCAAATGTAGTCAAATTTGAAATGCAGAAAATATTTAAATGAAAAGTACCATTTAAAATCTGCTTAATGTTTTATAATCGAATTTTGGCATTTTAAAACATTCTCATACAGTTTAATAATGTATGTCTTTATGTTACTCTTTTTTTCATTTTGGAAACATAATTAAACATAATTAAAATTTAAAAAAATTAAATTTGCTTACAGTGAGATGACCAAAGCCCTTTTCCTGTATATGTTTTTTTATTTTTATTTTTAAATTTTATAAAATTGTATTTATTTTATTTTTTACAATAGTGTGTCAACAGGTAACACTGAAAAAGTTTTCAGCTTCTTCTTTCTTTATACTGCACACCAACTTTCTTGTAATCGTTTGAAGTGGTCTAGATCAACTGGTGCTAAAATATTATTTTGTGTTCATCAAATTGTGTTATTTTTAGTACTGTATTTTCCTTCAATTTATCTGAGGTAACTGTGAACAAATTGTGTCTGTGGCAGGTTGCTGCATCAAAGTGCCCCCCAAAAAATCCTATTAAATCTGATTATTTGTATTTCACATCACAAATCTAATTCCATCATGACATTTTTATTGAACATATATTGATTATTTTCATTCAAGTTACCGTAAGGATTAATTTAAATTTCCTTCAAATACCACTTTTCTTTATCATATCATTTCTAAGAGGGCAACTTTTTCCTCTTGCAACAACTCTTAACTGACAGTATAACCAGATTGTGTTGTGTTAATTCCATTTACTTTCCACGCACTGTTGGATTTTCAGATCTCTTTCACCTGCTTCAGACAAAACAAACACGAGTTAGACCTAACAGCCCTGAAGGTCAACAAGCCTGCATAGTTCAACCATTTTCCCCCCTTCACTGTGTTGCATATATACAGGTTGAACATAGATGGAGAGAAGCTTTGGAGCTCCTCCCACGACTGAATGAACAACATTTTTGTTTCCCTGGGCGCCGGTTACATTAACGGTTCTGCAAACTCACGGCGACTTCACTCACAGATCTGAGTGCACAACAAGTCCAGCATGCAACTCCTGTCCCAACTGAGCTCAACAGGTAGGTTTAACATATATCTGCAACTAATGTACGCTTTAAAAACCATGAACCTGTTTGCTGATTTTACTATTTTAGATGCACATTACCGCCGATTATGAGTTCATCAGATTTCTGTGGACTATTTCATAGTGATAACATTTTATTTTTCCTGTGCAATTTGCACATATAGGATTGTAAGCTTCGTGTGCTTTTTGCTTTGGTTTTTACAGAAATGAACATTTGTGATCAGGTTTCTGTGCAATATTTAGATTTCATAGGTCCAAAGGTTGATCTTGCTACTATTCATATTCTTTACAGCAAGTACAAATTTAATCCAGTACTTCATTCAGTTTAAATACTTGTACAGTTCACACTTAGTTTTTGGATATGTGCAAAAAAGGTATTATTATTAGAGACAAAGTGATTTTAATAAAAAAAATTTATGTTTTGTTTTGGTCCGATTGTGCTGCACTCCTTGTAAAAGTAAAATGAGCACAAAACTCATCTTATTTATTTATTTATTGAATTGTATTCATTTTATTTCATTAAAAACCATAACAACTCAAAAATAATACAAAAAATGTCAAAATAAAATGAAAGGCAGCAGAAGAATAATTAATCTTATAATATCTGCCCCCCCCCCCCTTTTTTTTACACTTACTGTCTTTTTACAGAGAAAAAAAAAAGACATGCAACAACTTCAATGAGTTAAAAGCAACATCAACTAAACATCAAGTCAAACAATAACTTTAGTGGATTCAATTTGGAGTTTTTTAGATTCTGTCAAATAACTCTCCTTTAATATTTTCTTAAATATATTGAGATCTGGCATTTTTAAATGTATCCTCCAGACCAGTTCATAATCCTATTCCCTGGATTACAGTGGACCTTTCTTTGAGACTAGTGCTAAAATAAGGCTTCACAAACATTTCTATCCCTTTAATAAAATAAACACTCTCCCTTTTAACAAAATGTACGTGAATATTGACATGCAATATGCCTTTATGAGCCCCATGCATAATCTGCTAAATGTTATGATCGACCAAATCATAGAATTTCAATATCTGCAGTTGACAAAACAACACATTTGATGGATGTCTATAATTTTGTCTGGTGATAATTCGTACGGCTCTTTTCTGCAAAATAAAAAGTGGATTTGTAATTACATGCTTTACCCCAGACTTTGATACAATAAATTAAATGAGGAACAATTAGCGCATTATACAACATAAATAACGCTTTTTTTATTGAATAACTCCTTCACTTTGTACAGAAGTGCTATCGATTTAGCTATTTTTCTTCTTATCTTATCTTATTCTTGTAAATTATATTTAAAAACGCTTCATTTTCCACAGATACATAATTGAAACACCTAATTTCACCCTTCGTCTCATCCTGACTTCAAAGGACTCCACGGTGGTGTATTTGGGTTGTGTTTTTTGGCACTCCGTCCTGTCCCGTCCCCACCTCAGAAAACTTTTCCATTGTTCAGCTCACAGAGGAGCAGATGAACCAGCAGCTAATGCAGGCATCAGACGCAGCATCAGGAACGTCACAGAAGCTGTCTCAACAGTTAGCCTGTTAACTCCTTTTGACTCGTGGAGGAGGTTTTGGGCGTGAAAACAAATAAATACATTCCGATGGAAGCTTTTCACTCTGATATTAGACGTTTATGCCAATTGTTTTTGTCTCACGAAGAATTACAAATTAATCCCAGAGATCAAGATGGATGGATTCCTTTGATATTTTTAAGACACAATATTTGGTATTTAATGACAGATAAGTGACAGATAAGTTGCACAAGAGTTGACTGAATGAATGAACTTTATTTAAAAAGGGACAATGTACAACTCAAATATAAATGGCACCATTTGATGCACTGTACCAGATTATAGCAAAAGCTAATTCACATCTGCAGTCCATTGACAAGTTTAAAAAATGGATACACAATGCAATTAGAACAATAAGATAGAAAATCTAACATTATAAATTGCTTTCAAATCACAATACACAAACACACATACAGACTCCACATCATTAAACCAGCCTGACCCTAACAGGGGACACAGTACGACAGATGGGATCAAATCTGTTGTAAAAGTTGTATAGTTAAGAAAGAAATTTCTGCTTTTTACTGGTTTTGATGTTCGTTCTGACAAAGTTAAAATTTTTGTTGATGTTGTTTTGGCTATGAGGGAAATCTTAAAGCATCAACGCTGCAGATTTTGGCAAAACCTGCGGAAGCAACTTTCTTGGCTCTTAAAGAAAATAACAACTGCTTCTTGGACTAAGAAGCAAAAAAATTAAGCCCAATCAGGGTCAAGGTTTCTTTATTTGTCATTTGCGCCACATGTGGTACATGTGGGGGAACGAAATTGTGAACACAGGGTCCCATCACATCCAACAAAAGTATAAATTGTAAAGAAAACAGTAATAAGATCTAAGATATGAACTAAGAATACGCTAAGCACTAATAGTACAGAAACAATACTCCGAGCAACAGCAGCACGAACATGAGTCTGTGTGAGCAGATGAGTATGAATGAACACAGCAACATGAAATAGATCAGCGGTATGAGATCAGCAGCACATATCAACAATCGAAGTGGCATTACAGTGATTTTTCTTTCACACTGATTATCCTGATTAGAGATTCATGAGTAACAGCTTCAGGGTAGAAGCTGTTCCTCAGTCTAGTGGTTCAGCACGTAATGCCCCTCAACCTTCTGCCCTATAGGGCAGCGAGTCAAAAACAGTGTGTGCTGGGTGAGTGGGGTCCTTCATGATGCAGTGGCCCTCTTCCTGCATCTGGAGTTGTAGATGGAGGGGAGACTGACTCCAACATCTTCTGTGCAGCCTTCTCCACTCTCTGCAGAGCTTTTCTTTCTGCAGCTGTGCAGCCTCCATGCCACATATCTTTACACATTTGTTGTCATTAAACGAGTTGTAGTTTAGTAACTAATGAGCTACAGATGGAGCGGCATGTAAAAAAACTGTTTTCCTCGCTGCAGTTTTTGTGAAACGCCAAGCAACGACCAAACTCACCCTTGTTACTCCCCACTGTTAAAGACAAGACAGATGCAAATGTCTATGTCTGTGAGTGTGTCTGTCTTTTAGCAAAATAACTAATGAACCACTGGATGAATTAAAAAAAAAAACTCAAATAAGTATGTTTAAAACTGATGGACTTTTTCAAATATCTTCTTGACAACTTTCTTTCTGTCCTGATTTCAGCCTACTGGAGCTCACACTTCTTTGTGGCATGCTGGTTGCTCGTGATCCTCTCCTCTGGAACCATTTGGTCCCTCCAGTTCCCTCTGGGAACGTCGAATCTCCGCTCTGCTTTCTCTGCCACTCGAACCAGCAGCGTGGTGGGGGGCAAGCAGAGAGCAGTGACCTTCAACAAGCTCATGGTCAACATTGGACAGGACTTCAACCCAGACACCGGCCACTTCCGCTGCCGCATCCCCGGGGCCTATTATTTCTCCTTCTCCGTCGGGAAGTTCCCTAAAAAGCTGCTCTCTGTGATTCTGGTGAAGAACAGGGAGGAGGTGCAGGCCATGGCTTATGATGACTACCGCAGGATAGGGAGGAAGGTCCAAAGCCAAAGTGTGTTGGTCAGTTTGAAGGAACTGGACACCGTGTGGCTGCTCATACAGCAGAACCCCAAGTTTGCTCTGTACAGCAACGCTGGCCCTTACATCACCTTCTCTGGCTACCTGGTTTACCCAGAAACCCAACCAACCAGCTACATCAGCAACCACCTTTCCTCACTGGCACTGCCTCACCCCAACTGCCCCCCTCCGACGGAGCAGCCACAGTCGGCCTTCTCCGTGGCACGGACGTCCACATTCCTGGGTCAGAGCAGCAGACACCAGGACCGGCCACCTTTGAACTTCGACGTGGAATACGTCAACATCGGGTCCCACTTCAACAAAACCTCTGGCTTGTTCACGTGTCGCTTCCCCGGCGTGTACTTCTTTGCCTTCACGGTGGGGAAACACCCCCGGAAGGCCCTCTCTGTGAAGCTGATGACCGGGGGTGGGCAGGTGCAGGCCATGGTGTTTGATGAGGACACGTCCAAGAGGCGGGAGATGCAGAGCCAGAGTCTGATGCTGCCGCTCATCGAGGGGGACAAAGTGTGGCTGTACAGTCAACAGGACGAGGGCTACGCCGTTTACAGCAACCAGGGCAGGTACACCACCTTCTCTGGCTTCCTGGTTTATCCAGGAGGTGAAGCGGCGTCCAACTCCCAGGACAGATCTCACCTATAAAGTACGTCATCTCTGATCCAGTCTTTAGAAAACAGCAGGCTTTAAAGTTAAACTGGGAGGGGTTCAGATGTATAACAAACCCTGTATATCTGTGTTTTATGTTAGCTGCTTTGTTTCTTTCCTTAAATAATCTCATCTGGTGCAATTCCTAATTGGTCCACAAGATGGCGGTCTGACACTGTGATGGCCTGTGACCAGCAAGAAACTGGTTCTTATTGATACAAGTGTCACCCAATATACTGTACATACATGTAGTCTATTTAGAAATTAGTGCCTTTGGGTCTTTATATTTAGATATTTTTAACATGTAAACTCATTATTGGATGACAGAAATAATTTTGTAAATTATGTAAATTTTGTCCAAATTTCATTTTTCCATGAAGCAGACTTAGATGGGTGCCATCTTTGTGATTAAATGTGGACTTTTTATACTATAGATAGACATGTTTTATTGTTTTGTGCATTTTCCATGACAAACTAAATAAATTCATTGGGATTAAAAATGTAAAGCTTTTTTTTTCTTTCTGTGCAGCCAAAATGCTAAAATTAACACTATAATTAACATGGAAGGAGGCAAAACATTTATTTTCCAGCATTTACAAAGACTTGTTGCACAAATCAAAGCTGCAGAATCTTGACTGAGCGAAATACCACCAGAGGTTTGTTAAATATTCTTTATTGGCTTTTAGAAAAAAATTTTAAAATGTGGAAAAAAAAAGTCAATTTTAATTGAAGTGCTCAGAAGTTTAACTGCAGACATAAATAAGATAAAAAAGCCTTTTTTTTTTTTTTTTGCTGCAGAGTTGCACAAACCAGACAGATTTCCTCAAAGACATTCTCAGAATTCATACGTTTGGATTTTGTTGAATATCACCCGCTCTCAAAGGGGCAATAATGTTTCTGCTCATGTCCCTGCAAGTTCAAGTTGTCTGTCGCATTAGCAAAATATCTGAAGAACCATTGGACGTATTTTACCGAAACTCTTAGACCCTAATCACTAGATGTAAATCTACAACTAACTAAGTTTTGGAGTCAACACCATTCAAGATGGCTGCCACAGCTAAGCAAGTTTATGAAACACAAAAGCCAGTTTTACAAATATTGAGCTAAAATTTTTGTTTGGTAGTAGATGAGCATAATTCTCAACATATTTTGAGCTTCAGCTGATCACTCAAAATCTGTTTTAAAAACATTACCATTCATCTGTGTCTGTTAGCATAATATCTCATGAACCACAGAAAGGATTTCAATGAAATGTTCTGAAAGTAATAACTGGCTGCACATCTACAGCTGATCAACATTTGGAGTCATCCAAGTTCAAAATGGCCACCAGAGCTAATCTATATTAGCCAATGCAAAAAATGGCTGTAACTCTATTCATTTTACAGATGTTGCATTAAGACTTGGTGTGGTGGTAGCTGAGAATCATCCTCAACACAAACATTGAGTGCTAACCTTTCTTACAGATCTCACATGAACCCGTGTGTCATGTTGTTCATGGCTTAGTCCAAAACGACCACAAAACAGTTTCGCTTCATAAAATGTGCTCAGTGGAAAACTCATCTTCAAGAAATGCTAGGCCTTTAATGTTACTAACCTTTTATTTTCTTCATTTTTTAGCTAAATCTTGTTCTTTAGAAGAAATTAAATTTTAATTTACAGTTTAAAACTTGCACCAGACAACATATTTGTCTTGTTTACAGCTCAGTGGTATAGAATATGTTGCAATGTGGACTTTTTACACTCTCAGCCCTGCCAATTACTGAGGCAGATGCATAAAATATGAATTTTACATGTAAAGCATGAATAAAGAGCCAGTCTATTCTGAATTGTACACTTTTTACAACCAGTTTCTTGGTTTTGACAAAGTTCCAGTGTGTCGTTGACTAATCAGTTCCTCAAGTTTAATAAATCTTCATATCTGTGTGAACGGTGAAAACAAGCTGACCTTCTGCACAAACGCCCTTTAACCCATTCATTAAAGTCAGACAACCCGTCTGCTGTAAACTCCTGCTGGATCCGCCGTGCTCTCAAAGCTCCAACGTTCATCCTGGGTCACTGCACGTCCCAGATCTCACAGAGCAGAGGGGTGAATTTCTGGTCGTTCACTCTCCATGACGTGAGCATCTCGGCGTGGTAGTGGTTGAGCGTCCTCAGCTCCGTCAGACGGCCCAGGAGGCGAGCAAAGTACTGAGGATCCTGGGGATGCTGCAGAACGCACAACTTCCTGAGAACGTCCACCATGGGCTCCTGCAACCTCTCGACAGCCTGCTGGTCCTTCACGTAGGGCCGATCTGAGGCAAAACAAAATTATTTTAGATATTAACCTGAGAAATTAACTCTTAATGTTGAAATTACTGTATTTTTCAGACTATAAGTTGCACTTAAAATCCTTTAATTTGCTCAAAAATCAACTGTGAGCCTTGTAATCCAGTGCACCTTATGTGTTAATTCTGGTTGCTTACTGACCTCAAACTGATTTTATGTGGTACATGGTGCTCAAAAAACTGTCAAAATGTTTTAGTTTCGCTTAACATATAATTATAATTATAATCCGGTGCGCCTTACAGTCCAAAAAACACGGTACAGGTAAAAGCTGCTCGTACAAGCTCACCTGGTGTCAGGATGGTTATGGCAGTGAGCAGAGCCTGCTCCTCCTCCACCATGTGGAGATCACCTACGCTTTTGTAAAAGTTAAACAAGGGAGTGATAAATTCTTCTGATATACCTGCAGAAACAAAAACAGAGAACATTTGAGAAGTTATTATTGATTGGCAGCATCCCTAAGCTGGAAAAATGTGCACATCAGATGGTTTATGAGAGTTCGAACAGAAAACAACTGGATTTATCCCCCTGGAAGCTTGAATTGAAGAAGCTTTATGTGTAAAAAAAGAAAAAAAAGAAAAAAAAAAACCACAACCCTTTTCAAAATCAACAACAACAAGAAAGCCCTTAATTTTCAAGCATTTAGGATTAGACCATGATCTGGATGATGAGGAATCTACAAGGATGTTTGGCTGTTCATTTTATTTCAGTGCCTGAACATGCAGCTCTGCAGGATGAGTAGTTATACAAACAGAAAGAAGAGCAGAAAAGATAAACTGAGAGTTTAAAGCTCAGTTTTAATTGGATAATACCAAAAGGACTGCAAGAACTCATTCAGGTAACAACAAAAGCTTTGAAGCAGACTTTATGCAGAACAAAAAATATGCTAAATACAGATTAAGTCATCCGTCCGTCAATCTGTCCGTCCATTCATACATTATTTTCCACTTATTCCAAAGTTGGGTTGTGGGAGCAGCAGCTTGAGCTGGGAGGCCCAGACATCTTGTTCCACAGCCGCCTATTCCAACTCTTCTGGGCGGACCCCAAGGCGTTCCCAGGCCACTGTCCAGTGTGTCCTGGGTCTTCCCTGGGGCCTCTTCCCAGTCGGACATGCCCAAAGCACCTCAACGGGCTCCTCTCGAGGTGGAGGAGCAGCGGTTCTACTCTGAGTCTCTCTCAGATAACTGAACTTCTTAACCTATATCTCCATGGGAGAGTCCAGCTACTCGGTGGAGGAAACTCATTTCAACCATCTGTATCCACAATCTCATTCTTTCAGTCACTACCCAGAGGTTATGGCAATAGGTAGACAGACCAGTAAACAGAGAGCTTTGCTTTACAGCTCAGCTCCCTCTTCACCTCAACGGACCGGCACAGAGTTCGCAACACTGCAGATGCCGCACCAGTCTGTCAATCAAACGCTCCATTCTTCCATCACTCATCAACAAAACCCCAAGATACTTGAACTCCTCCACTTGAGACAGAAACTCACCCTCGACCTGAAGACAGCAATCCACCCTTTGCCAATAAAGATTAATACAGATTAATTTTTTAACATAAGATGCACAAATTACAGAAGAAATAAACCCACAAAGTTGTAAAATCCACATTTTTAATCAATCAATCAATCAATCAATCAATCAATCAATCAATCAATTCAACTTTATTGTCCATAATATTCAATGAAATGGAGATTTGTCTTTGACCTCTGGCTCATAAAAATTCTAAAATACACAACACATTAAAATATGGAAACATCCCAGCAGACAGTGGTTTATGTGAGGCTGCGTTAAAACAGGACCTTGTTCACCGCAGAGGGAACAAATGACTTTTTGTCCATTTTTCTTTGCTAAAGGAACCAGCAGTCTTCTAGCAGATGGTACCAACCTGAAGAATGGTTGCAGTGGATGAGTTGGGTCATTGTAAACCTGTATTGCATTTTTTCCAGAACCTGACTGTAGAGGTCTGTAAGTGTCTTTTGTTGATGACCAATGACTTTGCTACCTAGTTTGACCTCCCGGGACAACTTGTTCCTGTCTCTGGCTGAGAGGTTCCCATACCATGAGACAATATTAAATGAAACAACACTGTCAGACAGTGACCTGCATGCACACCAACTGCAAAGTCATTTAGCTTGCATTAAAGTTCCTTAGCATATACAGAAGGTGGATGTGCTTTTTCTTTGGTAAATGTAGTTAGTGTTGGGCTCAAAATGGAGCAAAACCAAACAAAACATGTTTCTATAGAAACTTGGGTTAAAAATCCACCTGTTAGTTGCTGAATTTCTCAAGATTTCAGCTCATTGGATGAACTACTTTAATTTTTCACCTTTTTTTTTTGTGTTGCCACTCTTTCCTTTTAAATGCCTGTTTAACCTATTTTTTTTTTCTTGTAAAACTGAGTGAGCGCATGTCACAGTTTGTCTATTTATCTTTGTTCTTTGCTGATCTCAACACTCTGGTTTTCTCTCGATCATTATAAGTTTTATTATTTAGTCACGTTCTTGTTCTAGATTCCATCAGTCCTGGTTCCAGCTTCATATACAGCACCTGGTCTTTATTAGTTATCAGCACACCTAAATGTTCACTGCTCTGTATTGATGCTCCTCAGGTTTTCTGTTCCATTTCAGGTTTTCTCACAGATTTTCTGCAAAAGTCTGTCTAAGATCTACAACTTAGGTTCTTTAAAACCAGTGAATGTGTATTTCTATGAGTATTACTGATGGAGCCTGATAACTGGAAGAGCAGTTCTTCCTGAAGTTTCCGCAAGAAAAAGACAAAAATGGAATCAATAGAAATCAGGAGGTTTGACGTCTGAAGATGATGTCTTGATGAGAAACTTGAGAAGAAGAAACATGAGAGGAATGGGATGAAGAGCTCATCAAAGACAGAAGAAGTTAAAAGCACCAAAGTCTTTTGGATGAAAGGCAAAATGTATCAACACAAAGAAACCGTCCAGAGGACCAGGCTTATCTTGGCTGGAGTTTTCTACCTGGATTACTGAGCATGAATCAGGATAAAAAGCCACTAAATTATCCAACAGTGTTCAGTCAGGTCATCTGGACGGGTTATTTTGTTGCTGAGATGTTTCGACCTTCATCCGAAAGATTTCTTCAGTCTGAGGAGGCACCAAAACAAATTGAATCCCACAAACAGCTCATCCCAGAGTGGGAAAAAACCAGTTTGCTTGTGATAAGATGGCCTCCAGGACCCGCCCTCTCCTCCGTCAACTCCTCTAAGGCAGCCTTCAAAACATCAAAGTTCATG
>JARVGS010000002.1:20956925-20973063 GCA_031762315.1 Hypsolebias antenori
AGTGTGCGTGGAAAACATGAGAATGGCTACTATTACTCTAATGGCAACTTTTGTTTTTCGATTGCTTTATTGCACTAAGCGCTGAACAGAACATGATTATCCTTGGACTTGTATTTTTGATGGTGAACTCTTTATTTTGAAATCTAACCGGATGTAGCTCTTGTTCCGTTAGCGCACACTTAGCAGCGGTGACGCGTTTGACGTCACTGACTGTCTGAATGGCAGCGCATGCAGTTCAGTAGTTTGAGCTTCTGTGTTCCCAGCAGTTCAGGAGTTGGTTCTCCGGCAGGTTACGGACATGTTTGGGGCTTCAGCAGCTCAGCGAGGATCCGTCGGACTCTTCCGCTGCTGGTTGCTGACCGTCAGTCCCACATCAACCCCCCGGTGGCCTCTGCTGCCTTCTCGGTCGTGTTTCGGTTCTGCCCCAGATAAATCGCCAGCGCTCGAACCTCTGCGGCGGTGGGCGCTGACGGTCAGCCCCTTCACCACAGTGAAGGCCCAGGTATCCTGCAACATCACCATCCGCCCGCTGGACCCGCACGCCTTTCCCGAAGCTGACCGAGCCATCATCTCAGTCCACGGTCCAAAGAGCCACCAGGTGGACTGTCAGAACCACATCCAGGTCCACTACGACGAGCAGAACCAGGAGCTGGTCATCTCCACGCAGAGGGTCAACAGTCACGTGACGATTGAGATGGACGCGCCTCTCAAAAGCAGTGAGTTTATCAAAACAATCTAAATCAAACAGAATAAATCCTTGAATAAAGTCCGTTTCTGTCAGATCTGTTCATCACCACTGAAGGAGAAGGAGACGTGGAGGTGAAGAAGATGGAGTGTGACATCTGCAGAGTGCAGACACAAAATGGCAACTGTTTACTTCATTCAGTCAAGGTGAGTCCAACAAACAACCTCATTTAATCCAGTCCATTTGTCATAGTGTCCTCTGTTTTATCTGCAGCCACTCCTTTATTTCACTTTAGGCTTTATGTCTCAGGTCTAATGAAACAAAGAACATCTGATTTGTTAAGTTCTATCATCTTTGTTATCAGGTAACCAGAACCCACATAAAACAATGTTGGACTTATTTAATGTTAAGTAAAATATGCTTAATTAAAAGAGACCCTGCTGTTTTTTTTTTTCTTTTATGTCTGAGGTGACTCAACAAACCTCAGTAAAAAGTTTTAGATAAACAGTGCATTTTGATTTTACAGAACTGGATCAAAGACTATTGTTAAATGCTTCATCTCAAATGCTTCAAAACGATTTGCAGTTTGTTAAATTTGGAGATGTATCACCTAGTCTGACAAACACAACCTGTTTTCATTTACAAGAGCGCTGGTTTGAAACCATTTTTTTTCCTATAATGATGTCATCAATCCCAAATTTTCACAACGATGCCAAACATAGGATGAGATTTTCCTGCGCTGCAGCCGGCAGAGAAAAATGGTCAATTTCAAAGAAATGACAAGGGTTTTAAAACCAAAACTTCAGTTTAAAGGTAGATTAGGAAGAATGTTATTTTAGTTACCTGGATTGCTTGATTGTGTCTCTTGTGCACTCATTTTTACTTAAATCTTAATCAATATTTTCACTTCTGCAGCCTGTGCTCATTCAGACTCGTCTTGCAGAACAGGTTACATATTCTTTCACATGACAGATTAGAAGCAAACTTGAGGGGAAATCATGAACTATTCTTTTAGGTTTGGCCATTTTTGGACTATAAATTATTCAAAATTGTTGACCAAGTGTGACTGCAAAGATCTGAAATGTGCTTCTAAGGAGGAGGCACTTCTCTGAAAGGAAAACTTGTCCCTCATACCCAGCTGTGAGTCAACCGCTGTAACATCTGTATTAATCTCTTGTTAATTTGGATTGGCTGAGCTCCACACAGAAGCTGTATCTGTCTGAGTGACGTTAGTTGAATTACTGTTTTTTTTTTTTAAATTCATTCTCACATTCTTGTAAATTCATGCACATGCACTGTATGAGGCATTGTGCCATTGTTGTTTATGTAAACAAACAAACTTGCCGCATCTAAACGCACTTGAATACATCATGGTGATGAAATGCGAGCACCTTCATTCAAGCAGGAGTTTTTGCTTGATTCATCAAACGTCTGCAGAGGATTATTGGTTCTTGTGTTTGTTGTATTTTAGGCTCATCGGGTTGAGGTGCGGTCCCACGGGGGACACATTACAGGTCTGGGCACGATTCATGGCAACGTGGACATCAACACAAGAGGAGACGGTGTGAGTAGAGGGGTTTTTCCAAGTTCTTATTCTTATTGTCAGCAGCCAGGGGGCAGCAGCTGCTTGGTGAAAGATTCAGCAGCAACGAGTTGCTTTTTATATTTAAAAAGAAAAAAGTACGAGTCAGTCCAAGTGTTTTTTTTTTTTCTCCAGTGGGTGAATGTTAAAAAGCTCCAGGGCACAACAATGAACGTTTCAACAGAACATGGGTCTCTGAAGGTCAAAGCCATCTATGCTGAGTCCAACTGTGTCTCCTCCTGCTCTGGGCCAGTTGAACTGGGTCATGTTCACGGTGAGCTGTGTCCACCTCGTACCTCTAAACATCCTGATTTATAGGAAACTGGTCGCTTGTGTTTCATCTGAACTCAGCGCAGACTGAAGCTAAAGCTAAAAGTAATTAAGTTCAGGAAGTCCAGGTCTGCAAACTGAAACGTGACTCTAAGTTGACAGAGTAATTACATGAAGAGCACAAAGCAGCTTAAATTTTAATTAATGGTCAGTTCCTCTAATAAACATTAGTGAACACAGTTAAATCGACGTACGTCAGGAACCTCCACGTGAATTAAGAAGATAGATGAACATAATGTTTAAAGAAGCTGTGACCCACAAGGAGAACCGTTGTTTTGCCACCAAAGTAAATTCTGGTTCACAGATGCTTTACATTTCTTGGTAAACCTGGATCATGGTTCATATTTGGGCTCAGATCCAAGGACAGTTGATTTAAATGCAATGTGGTCTCAATTGATCACATATTTTCCAAATATTTTGTTTTGTGAGGGCTATAAAGTTTGATTTAAAAACTAAGTCTTTGATCACAAAACAAATCGCTGTGATGTAAAGAAAGAAGAAAAAAAAGACAAAGCTGCATCATCCCTTAGGAATTTTAATTTACTCCTGATTCAAATGAGCCTGAAACATGTAGAAACACACCCCGGATCATTTCAGCTGTGCTGAACTGTGATTTGTTTTTGAGAGAAGTTGTGTTGTTTAGTTGATCCTGACGTTGTTGTCCTTCTTTAAAGGGAACACTGCAGTGAAGAACGTGTCTGGAGACACAGTTATTGGTGAGCAGACTGGCTGGCTGCGCCGTGACCTCTGTATGTTTTTATCAGAGGCTGGTAAAAATAAAATAAAACACCCGAGGCTCACTTTTTCTTTTGCAGATGGTTCAAACAGTTTCCTGAAAGTTTCCTCTAACAGCGGAGACATTGATGCGTATGTGGGAGATGGCGGTGTTGCTGAACTCCACAGTCAGGAAGGTGAGGAACAACTAGAACAAGCGTCACGTCATACACCACGTTTCTTCTTTTTGCACAGCTACACCTGCTGCGTGAAATGATTTTAACCCCTGATTGCTTGTCTTATGTAGGAGCAGTGAGTGTGCGTGTCCCGTCCTCGTTAAGAGTTGGTGTGAATCTTTGCGGAGCGTCGGTGGAGATCAGCCCGGAGGTTGTTGTGCACGGAGTGGAACACAACACGGCTGACGGCTGGACCACACTTACTGGTGAGCTTTTATCTTTAACTATGATGCTTTGTAATTACAAAGTTACAAAACACCTGAGGCTCAACACAGAACGTTGTGTTTCTGTTTTGAATTTCCCCTCTCAGGCTGTCTGAACGGAGAGTTTCCAACCGACCGGTGGGTCAAAGCTCGAGCAGACCGAGGCCCCGTCAGACTGAGAACACAAAGCTGGTTCGAGTCCCTGAAACTAGGAAGCTAGAAGATGTGATTAAAGCTGTCGCTCCACCAGAGCTTTATTTTTTATATAAACTGAATGTTTTCAGCTTGAATCTGTTCTCAGGATGTACTCTACTTTATTTAATGCTTTTTAAATACTCTGCAAATGTCAAATCACTGCACTTTAGAGATGTAACCCACTTGATTTAAAAATATAAAGTTCTGCATTTGTTACATTTAGCTCAGACACTTTTAGTTGAAGAAATTAACAACTTATTCATGTTTTTCTAGATTCTGTTTGACTGGAGGTTAAACTGGAACAGCATTGTTTTCTTTTATAATGAGGCTTTACTTGATGAAAGTTAATAATTTAAACATTGTTTCCAGTAAATATTTAAAATATTAAGCACATATCAGACACAGTGTGTTCTAGTTTGTGTTCTGGTGTTTGTTGTTGTCTCTTCATGAGCAAACACAGAACAGAATAGATCAAAAAGATGAATTAGTTAAAAAGTTCTCAAACTATTGCTATTAAATTTCAAAGACCAGAAGGTAATTGAACTGGTCAGGTTAGACTTCCTGGTTCAAATTTAATTTATAATTTTATTATTATTTCCATACACAATGTTATTATGAAGCTTTGTGAGCAGATATCAGTGATATGAAGCCAGAGGCGCTGTGTTGTTCACAGTATATTGTAGTCTGAAGGTGTCATGCTTCAGAAAGTCCTACAATGTTCAGTCAGATCATCTGGACAGTTTCTTTTTTGTTGAGATGTTTCGTCGTTCATCCAAAGGACTTCATCAGTCCAAGGAGCCACAAAAAAACCAAGTTCCACAAGCAGCACACTCACATAGTGGACCAACCAGTTTGATGGTGATAGATAGTTTCAGGATAAGATGACCTGATTGAACATTATTGGATTTTTTTTACCTGGATTATTGAGCATGAACTTTGATGTTTTGAACCACTTTGGCATGGCTGCCTCAGAGGAATCGACGGGGGAGAGGGCGGGCCCCGGAAACCATCTTATCACAAGAAAATTGGTTGGTCCACTTTGTGAGTGTGCTGCTTGTGGACCTTGGTTTGTTTGTGGCTCCTCAAACTGATGAAGTCCTTTGGATGAAGAACGAAATGTCTCAACAAAAAACAAACCATCCAGATGACCTGACTAAACTTTGTTGGATTTTTTTTTTTTTTACCTGGATTATTACGCATGAACTTTGATGTTTCAAAGAAAGTGTTTAAAGTCCCAAAAAACAGCTGTTTGAGTGACGCTCTAATGTCAAAAATATGTCCCCAGTATTACAGGCTCTGCTTGAGTTGTTTAGATGTGTTTACATGCACCTGCTGTGTGTGTCTGTACCGAGTGCTTCTGGACCGCCTCCCAAGCATCTTCAGTCCTGATGGATCTCACCATCAGCAGCTGTGTTTTCTCTACATTGTAGACAAAACAGTGTGAAGGGCTGTCATTGCTGTACTCCCAGTGTGAAACACGTGTCTGCAACTTTAAGGCAGCTGCCCTGAGGACATACATAATGTTTAAAAAAATTAAAGTTCTTGCAGACGGCTCTGCCTTTGCATTACTATTCTTAGTTTGGACCTTTGTTACCTGGATATCCCGCTGCAGCAGGCCATCCTAATGGAGGTGAGTGGAGGACAAATCCTTTCCAAGTATCTAAGGGAGTGATCAGTGAGGTAACTACAGCCGCTCACATCGAGCTCCCTCAGGTACAGAGATCCACTTGTCAGGTACTGCACTGCCATATCTGTCATCTGAAGCAGAACACGGAAACATCAAGGCTTTGATGACTCAGTGCATTTAGCAAGATAGCATTTGATGAAGTGTAAACACTGGACCTTTGGACACCCTGACATCCGCAGCACAACCAGACCTCTGCAGTAAAATGAAAAGGCTCTCACGGCTCCATCAGACAGAGCTACACAGTGAGAAACGTCAACATGTTCCAGGTCCCTCACATTTCTGCACAACTGCTGCTCAACAACAGTAACAGAAAAGAGAAGATGATGTGAGTGAACATGTAATTATTAAAGTACGAGACTGTGTGGAGAAAACCAATACAAAATTACATCAGTATTTGTTCTTTGCTCATATCTTGGTTGAGAAAAAGTCAAAACTGATCCATTCTCAGAAAGACTTTCTGTGGAAACAGTTTATTCTCTGTAAGCTTTTGATGACATCTACCTCTAGAAAAGGAATTGAACTCAAGTCCATTAAAAGCTCCAAACAATGAAGTACTTATACCTCTATGCCGATATCTGTGATGTATACGCACTCAGTGAGTACTATCTTCTTCAGGCAAACCCTCTCAAGTTTAGCCAGTCCCTAAAAACGTAATAACTATTAAACAAACTTTTCTCTGTGGTGACATGTTAGCTTTATTTTTTAAAATGCATAAAAACTAGAAGAAATGTGCAAACATTACCTGATCCTGGATGTTGCACCCTGTGATGTCAAGAGAGCAGATCGAACTGCCACTCAGCCACTCCAAAGCTAAGTCTGTTAGCCTCTCACAGTAACTCACACTGAGCTCTTGAAGTTTGCACAACCTGACAAATGGAACGTACACAACACAAGAAATGCTGTTCACACAGGAAATAAGTGTGTACTTGTATAAATTATGTTGTTAGGATGTTAAACTGTCCAAACACAACTATTCAGGCGAGGTTTAGGTTGAAATCAATACACAGGTATGTTACTGATCTACAGGAAGTAAACATACATGAAAGTTGAAAGTGATAAGTACCTTTTGGCAATTCTCTTGACAGAGACGTCAGTGATGTGACAGCAGTGACTGACATTTAATGTCCGCAGTTTATTGGCTGAGGAGCCTTTGGTCAAGCACTCTATTCCAGTATCACTCACCCTGAAACACATCGTGTCACCAACCACAGTCAATAAAAGCATCAGATCAATATTCACAACTGACAGGAGTGCACACCTGTTGCACATCGAGATGTCCAGGTGTTGCAGATTGTTGAGGGTGGCCACAGATCTCAAGCTGGTATCGGTCATTCTCGGGCATTCTGCAGCATGGAGTCTGCTGAGGGCTTGTGAGCTGCTGCACAGGGCTTCCCAGCAGAGGTCTGTGAGCTGGTTGTTACCTAAAGCACACATGAACTCCAGATCAACAGGAACACTGTTCATCTTTCTCACGTTTAGGAACGTGAAAGCTGCAGGATGTAAGATGGTCTCACCTTCTATACTGAAAGCCCTTAGATCGTTTGTTTCTGCAACGGCTTTAAGAGCAATGTCAGAAAGATGGGGGGCGTCCAACAAGGAGAGAGAGGAAAGACAGCAACATCTGGTGAGTAGAGCCTGTCGGAGCAAAGAAAACTGAAAAAAATTCTGATGCAAGAGGTTAAAAATACCCACGAAGCGACATCTGGAATGTTTGGTCTTACCAAAATGCAGCTATCTGACAGAGTGGGCATGTCGTTGATCACAACCTGTCTGAGTGAAGGGCATCCAGCAGAAATGTACCTGAACCCATTTACTGTCATCTGAGAGGATAAACATTAAGAACCTGTGTTGACACGTGAATCACACTCCTGACTCCATTTTTCCTCATTTTTTACATTTTCAATGCCCCATTAAACCAAATTGTACATCTGGAGCCAAAATAGTTCTCCCCACAGAGGAAAGAGTGTTTTGTAATGTGGTGAGTGTGTTATGTTACACAGCGTACAAATGCTGAGGGGGGTGGGGATGGGCCAGAGGTGACTGAATAAACCCAACCCTCCACTTGGCCACAGCTGTTTCTACTTTCCCAGAACGTGAAATCTTTCTCTGTTCGCCCTGAGCTCAATCTGACGCACACCGGAGTAAAGACTGAAACAAGAACAGACACGTGCAAACAGAGAGGAGCCATTTGCCCAAAACACACCCGGAAGACAAAAAGCTGTGTTTGGTCTGAGAGAAGAGGAGTGGAGAGACTATTTACCAGCTGAGAACTGACCTGAGTGCAGCCGGACAGGTCGAGGTGGAGGAGATTGTGGCCGGCCTTCCCTGTGGTCAGGTACAGAAACCCTTTATCTGTGAATCTGCAGCAGTAGGCCAGACTCAGATACTGAAGACTGACACAGCTCCTGTTTAGAAAAATTATTTTATACAAGAGCATTTCAGTTTAGCGTGTTACTGTTAGTGTTATGATGTAAAGTCCAGACTGTACTCTGGCTTGATTTAATGTTTAAATCGAGCAACACCGCCATTATAAAATTCCAGATGTTACAAAAGCAGCATCTGTTCCTGTTAATCATTAGGCTGAAACTGATCACTAATCAGAGCTCAGATGTTCCATCCATCCGTCCATCCATCATCTTTACCCGCTTCTTCCTTTTCATGTAAATAAAACGAGTTAGAAGAAGGTTGAAATTGGAAAAACAAGAGCAGACAGCTGGAGAGAAGAGGCATAAAATCTGAAGTTATTTATCTCTTTGCAGCGACAGGACTTAAACACAGATGGGTTTTACCACAACTATAGGTTCACCTGGATATTTCTTTTAGAGTGGTGTTTGTGATGAGTGTGCACGAAAGGTTCAAGTAGAGCAGGCAGGGGCAGCCCTGGATAATCCTCTGAACCACTGTGTCCTGTCGGAGAGCAAATTCTAGATGTTACAAGTTCTCTGAGGGAGGTGTCCGATGCAATTTTAACTACTTTTTAAATGTTTTTAAAGAAAAAATATTTGATGAAACAGCAGAAGACTGAAACAAAATAAAATCTCAATGCATTCTTCAAAGTTCATGCTCAGTAATCCAGATTAAAAAAAAAAAAAGTTAAGTCAGGTCCTCTGGATGGTTTCTTTACGTTGAAATTATTTGTCTTTCATCCAAAAGACTTCATCAGTCTGAGGAGACACAACAAACTCAGTCCCATAAGTAGCACACTCACATAGTGGGCCAACCAGTTTGATGGTGATAAGATCAAGATCAAGGTCAAGTTCAAGTATCTTTAATGTCATCCACATCACAAATGGTACATGGGGTGGAATGAAACAGATCTGCTGGTGGGACGGACTGCTACAAGAAATCCTTCCTGCCCAAAGCCATCAGCATCTAGAACAACTCTAATGAAACCAAGATGAGCTACAACAACAATTAATTTCCCTTTGGGAATAATAAAGTATTTTTGAATTGAATTGAATTGAAACTGTGTGGTCAAGGTCCCAGCTACACCCAAAATGGCAAAAATATAAAGTAGAAAAAGAAACAGTACATAAGGATCTAAGATATACAGTAGGTATACGCTAAACAATACGCTAAACAATACGCTAAATGATCTAAGATATACACTAAGCACTAATACATGTAATGTAAAATAATACGGTACTGTATATTAAACAGCAGCCCAAACATGAGTCTGTAATGAGCAGATGGGTATGAATGAGTTCAGCACATTGAGAGAGACAACAGAATGAGATCAGCAGCATGGATAATCAGCAGAACAGATGTCACACATCACCAAAGTGGCATTAGAGTGATTTTCTTTTTGTTCTTGCAGTGATTATCCTGCAGGGATTCATGAGTCTAACAGCTTCAGGGTAGAAGCTGTTCCTCAGTCTAGTAGTTCTACACTTAATGCTCCACAACTACTCCCTGAGGGGAGTGGGGCAAAGCATGTGTGTGCTGAGTGAGTGGGGTCCTTCATGATCCAGGTGGCTCTCTTCCTGCAACTAGAGGTGTAGTTGTCTGTGATGGTGGGGAGATTGACTCCAACATCTTCTGTGCAGCCTTCACCACTCTCTGAAAAGCTTTTATATCTGCAGCTGTGCAGCCTCCATGCCACGCGCTGATGCTGGAGCACAGGATGCTCTCCACTGCACACTTGTAGAAGGTGAGGACTGAACTTCCCAGTCCAGCTCGTCTCATCCCCCTGAGGAAGTAGAGTCTCTAATGAGGAAGTAGTGTCTCTGATGAGAAAGTAGAGTCTCTGATGAGGAAGTAGTCTCTGATGAGGAAGTAGAGTCTCTGATGAGGAAGTAGTGTCTCTGATGAGGAAGTAAGAGTCTCTGATGAGGAAGTAGAGTCTCTGATGAGCTTTCTTGATCAGGCTAGTAGTGTTGTTGCCCCCGCTGAGGTTGTCATTCAGGTGAACACCCAAGTACTGTACTTGTAGCTGGAGACCACCACAGATCCTCCTATGTTGGTGTGGGAGGTGGGGGAGATAGGGGTGTTTGTTCGTTCTGTAATACTGAAATCCAAAGACAGTTTCTGGAGTCCGCCCTCTCCCCTGTCGACTCTTTTAAGGAAGCCATAGCCAAAGTGGTTCAAAACATCAAAGTTCACGCTCAATAATCCAGGTATAAAATCCAACAAAGTCAGGTTGGTCCACCATGTGTGTGCTACTTATGGGACTGAGTTTGTTGTGACTCCTCGGACTGATGAAGTCTTTTGGATGAAAGACAAAATGTTTCAACATAAATAAACCGTCCAGAGGACCCAACTTAACTTTGTTGGACTCCATGCATTCTGTTAGTGTCATTATCTATTTTATAATATGTGTTGGAAATAAAGCAACACAATTGACAGGTCAGTTGCTAAAATGTGCACATATCATAAAAAGATGAGGAATATCTTCACACTTCATGTTTACTCACTGTAACACTGACACACTCCGACATGTTCAGCTCCTGCAGATTTCTGCATTCACCTCATGAAACAAAAAGAAAAACACTTTTAAAACTATGCTGCAACTTTTGGAAATACTCTTGAATAATTATATTAGGTTTTAGCTGTATTGCTGTATTGAAATCAAGTAATAATAATATATGAAACCAGTGCAACGTGATATCCTTGTCCGATTTTCGTTTCCTACGATGTTCTTCTTTTAAACAGCAGCTTTATTTCTTTTAAAATAACACAGTTGCCCCTTGACTTTTTTACTTCAGTTTCCCAGCCGGAGGACTTTGATCTCTGCTTGCTGCTGGAAAGACAACCCCTGCAGGGCTCAGGATGCGTCTGATCCCCTTCCTGTACTCAGCCTCTCTGCTCCTCCTGCTGCTTCCAGTCATTGAGATGAAAAAACCCGGGAAGGGCAGAGGTCTTAAAAAGGCGAGACAGAAACTTTCACAGGACAGGTATGGATCTACTGTATTCTGGGTGATAATCTGTAGAATCACTCGTTCAAACACTCCAATGACTATCTACATTTTGTTGTGTTTTAAAAGACTTAGGGTAAGAGGTCTTAGACGCCAAAGCAGATCAGGACCCTCCAGGTTTGGGACACCAAACTGTTCGGAGCAGTCAGAGTCTGGAGAAGACTTTGTGGATTGTCAGGATCGACATCTCACCTCCATCCCAGCCTCAAACACCTGGTCCAGGGAACCCAAGTTCCTCCTTCTAGCCCGCAACCAAATTAAAGTAATCCACGATGGAACCTTCTTAGGCTACGATAGTTTAATCAGTCTGGACCTCCAACAAAATCAGATCTCTCTTTTGGAGGAAAGAGCGTTTGACGGCTTAACACAACTTACAACCCTTCTGCTGCAACACAACCGACTGACTACACTCAGTGAAGAAGCTCTGATCCCCATGCCAAACCTTCGTTACCTGCGTTTACATAACAATCCCTGGAAATGTCTCTGCACAATGGAAAGTCTCATACGTACTCTTCAAGTCCCCAGCAACCGAAACCTTGGAAATCATGCCAGGTAAGAGATTTCAGACATTTACCAGGAGTATAAGTCACGTTTGAATCTCGAGTCAGCACTGGTTTCTAAGAACTTCTCCTCTGCTAGGTGTGCAGAACCCACCCATCTAAAAAACAAGAAGTTGAAGAATATTGATCCTGATTCACTCTGCAAAGATTTAGAACCCACTGGTGACCCAAACAACAACCTAACCATCTCTATAGAGCCCAGTCCAATCCGCAGCAAATCAGATGCTACAATGCACTGCCATACCTACATCTTCCCAAAGAGATGGATGGACTGCAGAAACCGAGGCAAGTCCACAATCAGCATATTTTTAAAGATCAGTTTGATGAACGGGTTCCTACCCTGAGATCCAAAGTATTTTGATTAATTACTCACACATGGGTTTATGTAACCGAGGGTTAAGATAAATGCCAAACTGTCAATGATTCATTATTACTGTTGGATCGCTAAACAGTTTCATGGTGAGACACTCCATGAATCAATGCACATCTGGTTTGTCATGCGTTTTTATTTAGTGTTACTGTATATTGCTTGGTCCATTAACTCTGAATATGTATTTTAAATATGAACAACAGCTTCATTTGGGTTTGTGGTCAGAATAAAAACATGTATATTTTCCTAATAGATTAAATTAAGTTACATGCATCTACAATTTACACCAAACTGACCACAGGCTTGGACTGTATGAAGCTTCAGTTAGCCTTTTAACTAATTATTTAGCTAGTGACCCAAGTTTAACTAGTACATTTTCCCAAATTTACTTTAACCCAATGTATTTAGTACTTAGTATTTAGTGTATTTAGTTAACCATCTTTTGAATCTTCAGGTCTAACTCAGGTACCCTCAGGAATCCCAGAGGATGTTGTTCAAGTTGACCTGTCCCATAATTCAATCAGTCATCTCAAACCAAGAGATTTCCAAGGAGCAAGAAGCCTCAGAATCCTCAACCTCAGCAGCAACAACATGGAGCACTTGGACACAGGTGGGCATCATCAAACCAGCACATATTTATTCTTATTAGCGAATATAAAACAACTTACAATTTAATAGTCATTTGTATTGTAGAACATGGAAACCTACCCATACACTTATATTTGTCTTTTTATGACAGACAACATATGAAGAGTCACAGAATTGGGAACAGTTATACAACAACGTCTGTTTCTCGTGTTTCCTTTTCAGACATAGAGGGCATTCAGCCATCTATGTGTTTGCAGATTTAGCTTTATTTATGAGGACTGCTGAGAGAGTTGCAGATATAAAGTACCGTAAGCAATGTCTTCAAATGAATCTAAGCTTTATGTGACCAAAACCCAATCAACCCGATCTATTGTATTTAGTCTTTTTTTCAGCTGGATTGAAAAACTAGATTTTACATGTCCTTGCTGACAGTAATGAGCAACAGGTTTGTTCACATGTGCATTTAATGAAAGATGGAAGAAACAAATGAGTTGTATAGAAAATCAACATCTCAACTTTCTTTCTCTCAGCATCCCTGTCTGGGCTTTTGCATCTTCATGAGCTGGATTTGTCAGACAACAAACTGCGTTCTGTTCAGTATGGGGTTCTTGAGGATCTGTACTTCCTGTCACAGCTAAAACTAGGAGGAAATCCTTGGGTCTGTGACTACAAGTGAGTACTTATGTCTGAGTACCTGCAAAACCTTCCTTGGATGTGACCAATTACTAAAAGCTTCTTTTTTTTTTATCCTCAGCATCCACTACATGGTTTACTGGTTACGTCTGCACCCAGGAGTGAAGTACTCCGGACTGCTGTGTCACTCTCCTCTGGAATACTCAGGTGAGAGTGTGCAGGAGTATGTGCACTCCTACAACAGAGAGTGTCCCATGGACAAACAGCTCAGCAGACCCAATCAAGACCAAACAGACCCCGAGCTTTGGGAGACGGCGATGGAATTACAGGGAGAGGTGGAGGAGGAGCTGGAGCCAAGCCACTTGAGAGCGCCACAGAAATATCAGATCATCAGGCTGTCCTGACTTAAGTGAAAACATGCCCCAATATTTGGATCTAATAAGACTCTTTTTTTAAGTTTCATTTAAACATGTAAAATAGTCTGTATCATACTGAAAAGTTACTTTTTGTTATGTTAGGTTTAGTCAAGAGGGCCTCTGTACTGAAAATAGTATAAGGAATGTCATTGTGACTGGCTGGATTTATTTTTTGTGTTTAATATGACCAGGTTTCACCCTGGCTTTCTTGGGATCCTCATTCCCGCTTCCACCACAACTGTTATAAACCCAGTTATAAAACACTCACTAAAAATCTGGGCACAATTTTGTAAATGTTTTGATTTCTCTAGTTTCTCTCTCTATAGCCCTATCATGTCTAACCAACTCTTCAAACCCTCATCTCAGGACTCTGTTTTTAAAGAATGGCAGAGAAGGGGTATAGTACGCTTCAATGACTTATTCCTCAATAACATGTTAGCTTCATTTCAAAAACTGTGTGAAAAATTTAGCCTTCCCCAGTCCAGTTTTTTTAGGTATCTCCAAATACGGCACTTTATTACTCTTCATTTGTCCAGCCATTTCAACAGTACATGCTGCAATTCAGATTGACTCAGTCTATTAATGTCTTCACTAATGGTTACATGCTAATGCTTCATTACCATCTTTGCTGTTTAATGATTTTGGGGGGGTTTTTTTTGGAAAAAATGATGAAAAATTCAATAAAAACGATCTTGAATCTAAAAAGCACTTCAATAAACAAGAAAGTTGGCCAAAGTGCTGACAACACATGAAAACAAACATCAAAACAATAAAATCAACTGAAAGAGTAAAAGTGTTGGTAGTTTAAACAGTTTAAATGAGTGCTGTCATATTTTGCCTCAATTTATTAAATAATATTTTCATCCAGATGCTCCCTGACCATGTTCAGATATTTTTTTTCTAATTTTAATCATAAATGCAAAACATTTTAGGTAAAATTACAAAAATAAACTTATTGTTCAGCGTTTGCAATAGTTATTGTAATATTTCCTGATGCATGCTCAATAATCCAGGTAGAAAAATCCAAAAAAGTTGTTATTATAATATTCTATTCTGTAAATTAATTTTAATCTAAGCGTAGCATTCTCAGCTGACCATGTTTATACTGTATATGGTTGTCTTTTAAGGAAAATCATTCACATAATTATGGGGCAGTGCCTGACACAAAATAAAATAAATTATAACTACTACTAATGATTATAACCTTAACCTATAACTTTTTCATTTTTTAAATGTGTGGTTTGAATTAATTCGCAAATTAATCCATAATTTATAATAAATATATGTTATAAAGTTTCCCCTACACGCAAAAAATTTCCTGCAGCATTTGGATTGTTATCTGTGTTTTTGAATGGATAAACATTTCTAGAATATTGCTGTTCAAGAGGAAAAACATGTTTTGAAAAGACCTGTGAGGATGGGATCTAAACTCTGGAACAAGTCAAGCTGTGCTGGTTCTTTTCAAGCTCATGTCTTGACTTTTCTCTTGTGCTCTGCAGTTGGTTTCTACTCGTCTATCTTTGGTGCCATGCAGCTTCTCTGTCTGGTGACCTGCCCTCTGATTGGCTACATCATGGACTGGAGGATGAAAGAATGTGACGAGGAATACCCAAACAAGCAAACAAGCAAGAGGTATGAAATTATTTATCTGAATAGACCATTAATAATGTAGGTTTTGTGCATCTATTTGCTGCTCATCATCAGACAGAGCATCAGGCGGTTAGTGTATAGGCATGACTTTAATTATTATAATTTGTCCTTCTTTCTTTGTCTCAAATGACCCTTTACCAAATGTGTTTAAACTCCAGCCTTTATTTTGATCCTGTAATGTTTCATGTTGACCCTGTTATATCCTCACTTCCTCCTGACCTAAAACTATTATTTCACAATGGCTTCATAAGCCAACCAGGCACCCCAAAGAGAGACCGAACAATCCAGAAACTGACCAATGCCATCAGAGCATTCATCTTCACCAACTTACTTTTGGTCTTCTTTGGGATCATTTCTTTGATTGACAACTTGCCTATACAGGTAAGAAAATACTGAAAAAGAAAACATGCTGTGCTACAGAATCCTATGTACCTCATGCTGAAACAGTAAAAAAAAAAAAAAAAAAAAAATCCCACTAATGTAAAAACTGGCATATCCTTCGATTTCTGAGACTTTTACATATATAAAAACTAATCTGATCCCTAAAAACTATTTTGTTCAAGTTGATGTTCTGGGAAGTTATTAGCATTTAGTAGTAGCTTCATTGGTGTAATTAAACTCTAGCAAACTGAGTTTGTAGAAACAAGGATGTGATTTTATGCATTAATCAGTCCAAAATTACTGGGACTTGTACTGAGCGAATAATTCAATTCAATTCAGTTTATTTCTATATCTCCAAGTCCCAACAGACGTGATATCAGGACACTGAACAGAAACATTCATATATAAAATAACAACTTAACATTATTTATGTGAGGAGCAGACTGCTTTGAGTTTAACTCCATCACAGAACTCTCATCTTGAACAAGCATGAA
>JARVGS010000002.1:20973163-20987116 GCA_031762315.1 Hypsolebias antenori
ACTCAGTCTACTAATGTCTTCACTAATGGTTACATGCAAATGCTTCATTACCATCTTTGCTGTTTAATGATTTTTTTGGGGGTGGGGGGGTGATGATGAAAATTTCAGTAAAAATGATCTTGAATTAAAAAATATGACCAGGTTTGGGTTCTGCACACCTGGGTTCAACATTAAAAGTACATCTGAAACACTTAAAATGGTCAAAACAAGTCATATAATCAAAAAAAAAAAAAAAACTCACTGATGCATTTCAGGCTGGGCCAATTTAAAGATGTGCAGCCACGCAGGTTGAGATGGATCACAAACGGGCGGTAGTTCTGCAGAATTTGCTTCACTTTATCGTCGGTTATCCAGGCTTTCTCTTCTGAAATGTTGATCTAACAAGGACAAAAATATTTCAGGGCTTACTTCTCACAATGATGTAAAGAATTAAAAACAAGTAGGAATTTCTTCAAACAAACCTGACTCCACAATGTCCCTGACTGGATGATGGATTTCCATGTATAAGATACTTCAGAGCAGTTTAGCCAGTCTCTCAAGTTTAAATACTGAAATATCTGGGGGGAACGCATACGGCATCAATAAAAGACAACAAGGACAAAAAATGGTGAGATAAATCTAGTCTAAAATAATTTTTAAAAAATCATGCGGACTAGCATTTAATCCTCAGGGTCTCATTTTACAAAATAAGCTGCTGGCACCTACACTGTGTTCAGTGCCACCTCTGCCACTTTTTAAGGTAGCATAATGTGGACAAGCAGCCCGTCTCTGTTTCCAAACATAGTCATGTTAAAGAACTATTTATCAGGAGAAGTGTTTTACAGAAACACCGGGCAAAGAGAGCCAACACTGATCTCACTTAGCCAGCAGATATAAATCCAAAACTAACACACTCGACAACTTGGAAGTGCAAACAGAGTCAATAATAGCAGTAGTTATAAGTTATCTTACAGCTGCACGAGAAACACACACACTGCTGACAGATATAGGTTTAATATACACTTATGAGAACCATAATAAGCTGGAACTGACTTTCATGACATACGAGACTGGATGCACGTTTACAAAGGACTTCATTTAAAGTCTTATGTAACAGATATGAGCTCATTGCTGCACGTTCAGAGGTCTGCTGGAGCTTTAAAAAAATGACTGTCACCTCAATGAATGCAAGTTAAATCAGGTTCACCAACTATGAAGCAAAAAAAAAAACATGGATGAGTTACCTTCAGTGAGAGGTTCTCAGGCAGTGCTGAGAGTACATCAAATCGCTCACCAATGTGATGATCCCTATTGTTGATTTCAGGTAAACTCGTTTCCAACCTCTGGAATATTCATATAAATACACAAGCTTTATAAAAATCAGAATAAATTTACAATAATTTGATCAAAGTCACAAATGTTATTATACCTGAAAGTACTCTTTTGCCCTTTTTGCATCCTTTGCAACAATATGCCATGCAGCCATGATGCGCTTCAGGAGGCGGGTGTTTACCAGAGTCTCAAGTTTGTCAACAGCAGCTGAAAATGCAAGTAAAAATCAAATAAATATACTGTATATGTGACTCTTCAATTAAATCACCTAATGACAGAAAAAGCCATGGGGTCAGTCACAACATAATCACAAATCAAGTTAGCCTGGCCTGATCCCAAGACTATAAAAGCAAAGTCAACACAGAGAGATGGTGCACAAGGACAAAATGAGTCACTGAACTGGAAAAAGTCAACAGAGAAGAAATGATTGCCTGGAAAGTTTGGATACATTATTTAACTGCAGCAAAGTTTTCCCTGGCTCCGTCCATGTGAGTGAGACAGCTTGCATAAACTAATTCAGCAACAACATCCATCATAATCTTTTCCACATAGAAATAATTTTCACCTACCAATCTTTGTCCTCTTGTTTAATTTGACCCAAATCAACCATTTGGTAAACACAACGTGTTGACATTTCCTCTCAAAGTGCCTCTCTGCCACATCCATCCTCTGAACCAGCTCGATGGCATCTCTTCTTTGCACGATGAACATCTTCCACTTCCTGTCATCCAACAGTAAGCACAGCTCATCATTAATTCAGTGAACAGGTATGCAGGGAGGCTGGAAGGGGTCTGCAGTAATTCAACTGTATAAGCTCCAGTGACATCTAACAGCAGTTGCTGATTAAATCTACTAAATACATTTTCAAAGTCTTTTCACTTTTACTTTTTTTAAAGCGAAGCATTAGAAGATGTTTTAGAGAAGAGAGTGACTGTCAGCACCAACAGTAAACAGGTGAAAGGAATCCAGAGAAATAGGATATCTTGAGCTGCTCTCAGGCTGAAAATGATGCAATAGAAAGTTCTGGAGCCCAACACTTCAGGATGTCCAAGAAAGACAAAGTCACAGAAAATGAACAAAATGAAGTGCAACGCTCCAAATACCTGCAGCACCTGCAACTAATTAGATTGCCACACAACCAGCTGCAGTTTCAGTCAGACGGCTGCAGTGGTCTCTGCTGGAGGACTCTCATGGCTCTTTCATTTGGGTATAATATCACATTATTTTAATTTTACCTTCATTGTTATTTTCTTGTTATTTAAACTTTCCTACGTTTTAGATCCTCCTGGCTATACATGCTGTTATGGGGCTCCATTTGTTTTGCTGCAGAAACCGGTAAGAATTTTGGTAGTTTTTAAATCCATTGGAAAAAAATAACATAAGCTCAATGCCCTTTTTATTTTCTGATAGGTTACAACACCGCATATGGATACTACCTTTACAAAAGTCCACAAACCTCTACTCGGTTAACTCCTGGAAAATACTTGAACCCAAACCATGAGGATGAAACAAATATTTTAAGAGAACAAAACTTTGTTTCACAGCAAACAGAGCCCACTTCTTTTGGAAACAGGCGGTATCTCATTCCTAGTTTCAGAGAAAAGATGGTGCATAATGACATTTTTGTGAATTTTCTTAAAAATAGGCATCTTAAGAAAAACTACAAGCAGCCAAAGAAGAAACCGTTTTCCTCTGTATTGTTTCATGATGGTTCTTTCACTGGGCAAAAACCTGGATCTCCTGTTGTTTCAGACAGACCGTCTCAAAATTTTGTCTTCTCTTCACGGAAGGCACCCATACTTGTACCTTTACCTTCTAAGACATATGTCAAAAAGCCAAAATATGTGTATCACAGAAACAATTTCCAAGCAGCTAATAAAACACCAGTATTTGGATGTGACGATAATAAAAGCCTCTGTAGAGTGACAAAAGCTGCCTCTTTACAAAAATCACCATCTTTGGATTACTTTGTACCAAGAAATCATATATATGTCCCAAATTATGAAGCCAAACACAGGAAGAAAATGGCAAAATCATTTCTTGCATACCTATCAAGCATTGACAAAAAATCTAACGACGATTATACTCCTACTGTCCAAAGGTCTGCATTTGTTAAATCTGTTTCAGACTCAAACAATCTTTTGCCACTAAAGAAAAAGCATAAGTATTTTCGATCAGATGGTCCATATAAACCTCAAAAGGAGCTGGATGAATCCAAGCTGGTGTTTAATGTGAAACCTTCTCCACGTGGCTCCAGCAGACATTCCAGCTCTTCAAGATACCATAAGTTTGATGTTGATCCTTTCACAAAGGCTACTCATTCAGAAAGCACTGGAAAATCACACCTCTACAACAAAAACATACCTTCTGCCCTTAGAAATGTGAATTCAAAATATAGCCGCCAAGACGCACCCAAGAAAGGAATCCCATCTCAGGGGGCTGGAAAAAGACTGAACTCTGTTTCAGCTCAAGACAGATTCCTGCTTCTAAATGGTGGATTTAAGGATGCAATAAAAGCTGGCCTTCTAAAACCTTTCAACCAGCCAGATGACTTTCGCTCATTTTCAGCCAACGTGAAAAAGGGGCCCACAAATGTTGCATCTTGGTCCTCAGAATTGTCTGAACCCAGAGGTTCCGATTTAAACTGTGTAATTTGGGAGAACACACACAATTCTCCATTCAAAAGGTCCCAAAAGTCATCACGACCCTCTGAAAAAAGATACATCAAGTCTAGAAACCACACAGAAGGGGCTACAGCTTTTCTGTCAAAGAACTGTTATTTTCCAACTCGGCGAGTTCAAGATAAGGCTGCTAATCACCAACAGAAACTTGCTACAAGATGGAGAGCATGAACCGCCATGTGATGCAAAATTCTCTAACAAAAGGTAAAGAAACTGCATCTCAAGTGACTGTAGCTGAGAGTATTTGTTTTAGAAGATACTAAGTTGTGCTTTTGATTTGAATGTTTAAACTTATATTTCTTTCTCTGTTTCAGTAGGATCTGTTTCCAGCTACAGTTCAAGTCTTTGATCAAGTGTTTGAAATAGTTTTACTCGTCTTGCTACACACACGTCTAATTGTTTGCTAAAATGAATTGTTGTAAATATCAAAAGCAGTAAACTTGCTTAAAAGCTAAAAAGCTGTTTTTTTTGGTTCTTGAACACAAAACCACAAACCTACCTGAAACACAAGCTTGTTAATTTCTTTCTGTAAAAGGAAACGGTCTTGGCAAACAGATGAAAAGACTCCTGCAAAGTAATCAGTTGACAAATATTACAGGACTTACTATACATTTGAGTTGATGTATATCTCGCAAACCAATTACGGATTGTAAATACAGTAGTGCTTCACCATGATATCATCCTGGTCCATATCGTCCTCGTCCACATGGTTGAGGAGGGCTGCTGTAATTTGCTCTTCTGCCTCCACAAACTCAGCCCTGAGTTTTAGGGAGGTTGATGAAGTGTGCTGGTCTATATCAGCAAAAAACTTTTGCCTGGGGAGGAAAAAAAAAGAAGAGAAAATGTAACAGTAAAACTGATTACAGTAAAATTGATTACAGTATTTCATAATGACTTCTATATTTGATACCTAAATGCATAAAACTGTGGCTGTGCATTACATTAGTTAATTTAAATTGCCACTAAAATTAGCTATCCCTGCAGTAATTGAAAGCTACGCAATGCAATACATGCATTTTTAGTTTAATTATAAAGGGGAGAAGTAAACAAAAACTAACTGAACCAGATTTGATGGCTACAGGCGAGCGTTTAGTCAAATGTTGGAAAAGTGAGCCACCGTGTGGTTGTCGGGGGTACATACCAGTCGACAGCCTGAAGATTAGCATGTCCCTGGAAAGCGAAGAGGGCGTTTTTCAGAAACTGTATTGGGTCACATGGGCATGCCAGACATGAAGCTGTCAATAAGGTCTGTTAAAACAAACGAGTAGTAAAACGTAACTTTAATGTAAATAACTAGTACTGGAGATGAACTTAGCTGTTCCAACCTGTTCACCTACCTTGTATAATCCTTGTGGCAAGCAGTGATTGAGTTCACAGATTTTAAGAGCTAGTTCAGTGTTTTCCACAGCCATATTTTGTCTGCTTTTTCTTTTGGAAACGCCACAGACTGGAATTAGCTAGATTCCCCCCCTTTCCCCCCATACTTTGGAATTCACCGTTGCTAGGTAACAAATCTGTTAAAACTGGAGCAACAATAATTGTTGGCCAACCAATGCGTGCCGTAGCAGCAGGGAATATGGACGGTACGGTAACTGATATTCAACCACTCATCGCTTTTTTAATTAAAGCTTATAGGATTTTTTTACATTTTAAATAAGCATATGTATTGTAAAACTAAAAGACGGTTGAGCAATTAAAACTATAATTAGAAGCTTGGGAAAGTCACTCAGCGATAGATTTTGTTGGCCACTTTAAATCTAGTTCATAACAACGGAGCTAATCCTTAGCATTTGTGGCTTTTCAAAATTGCTGCTGTATTAGCGTCATGTGGCGAGCGTTAGCCAACTAATGAGCTGGGTTAGTTTATAAAGGTGACTGATTTGACTAATCGTTTTGGAGCATCGGCGGCTAACCAGAGTTAGCAAACAGACATGGGTGATGGCAGTATTGTTCCAAGGTTTGGAAACATGAAGGCTTTGCTTGGATTAATTGCTGGAGCTGGAGCTTCCTATGGCCTGTATAAACTTATCAGCGGGCAACGTTTCAAGAAAAACAAGAAAAGTACCCCCAGTGAAAGTCCTGGTGTAAAAAGCAGCCAGCCGGATGAAGTTCAGCTACAACCAGGCAGCCTGCTAGCTAAAGTGTCCGGGCTGAATGTAATCTGTCCCCAGTCAGGAGATGCTGCATCAGGTAAGTATCAAAGAATCAATAATGCTGCTAGACTGTACAGTAATTGCATTAGGGAGTTCACTGCTAAGTTTATTTATTCGCCCAGTAAAGTGAATGCATCTAAACAAGAACACTCGTATTTTTCTTCAGTTAGTGTAAAACTTAGTTTGTTCCGTTTATTCAAAGTATATTAAAAGAAAAATGGATAACATGTTTTGTCTTGCATAGGCGGGATCATCCACCAGTCTCCTAATAATCTGGAGCCACAACACTTCAAGATGTTGCTGTCCTGTCTGCAGGACACTGATGATCCAACTCAGAGGTGTAGGGTTCTTCAAACATTAGGAAATGCTGCTGCTTTCACTGTGAATCAGGTACAGATTTACTTCATCTACAAACCTGAGACAGATAGTTTTGCTCCTCAGAATTCTGAGGCTTTTATGCTGAGGTGAGTTTTTTTTTAAATATATATTTATTTAGGAGCCATAACCTTGACATAGTTGTGAAGTGTATTCATGCTTTCGCTTGTTTTGAACATACAAGTGCATGAACCTATACATGTGTACCAGTATAGTTTGAAGTGAATGTACTCAGTCAGTTAAACCTACGATCACCTGTTTTTGAACTGTAAGCATTGTTTTTACATCACAGGATTCAAGAAATTGAGTTCAGAGTTGCATTTCTACTTACTTTTAGGAGAATACTTTTTTGTCACACCTATGTTAAATATCTAAGTTACCTATAACTTATGACTCTGTTTGAATTTTATCTTTGGGTTGATTTTTTTTTCTCTCTCTCTCTCTCTCTGCTACATTGATCTTGTAGAATCTAATTCGGGAATTGGAAGGGCTTCACATCATAGCTCATTTCCTTTCTGATCCTGCAGCAGAGGTTAGAGTGCAGACCCTGAATGCTTTAAATAATTTGTGTATGAACATCCAAAACCAGGAACAAATAAAGGTGTGTAAATGTAAACATAATTCCACACAACAGTCAAAATGTTATGGGTTGATGTTTTGCTCCTTTGTTTACATATTGTTTGTACAAGGCACAATTTAATAACTGATTTTGTTTTTTATAATAGCTTTACGTGCCACAAGTGCTGGAACTGATTGAAATGTCCCCGGTGAATTCAGACCTTCAGCTTGGCGCTCTGCGGCTGCTGACAAACCTTTCAGTCACAGACAAACACCAGCATTTACTGAAAGAATCCATTACACTTTTTCTGTCTCTTTTGGTTGTGAGCAGTGAAGCGCTGCAGGTTTGTATTTAGCCAAGCTTTTATCTCACACAATTAGAAGCAACCTGTTTAACTTGTAAAACATGATTCTTAACAGATGTGAAATAACACAACGTGGATACATCTCTGGAAAAACTAATGGAAAACCTAAAGGATCAGGTGAATCAAACCTAAAGTTCCTGTGATGTTTTTGTTCCAGGTTCAGACACTGAGAGTCCTTGTGAATTTGTCATCTAATCCAGATATGGTGGATGAAATGGTTCAAGCTCAGGTAAAGAAGCAGAAAATTATTTTTCTTATCATTCTTATTCAAATCTACTAGGGTAGTTTACATGTTGAACATAAAAAATATGGTGGCTTAATGTTGTGTTAATAAGTAATCCAAACAGACTCCTGTTTGTGCTTAATTTGATTTGTGCTTTTTGCCCTAGGCACCGGCTTCTGTTCTGCTGCTCTTTGACAAACGAACAGCCCCTGCCGTGCTGCTGCGTCTGCTAACATTTGTAGGGAACTTGAAGGCCTGGAGACCCTCTGAACAGGTGGCTGATGAACTTCGGCAGAAACAGGACAGCCTCTTCAAGGTCATGCTGGATGATTCTTCTCAGCTCAACAACAAACTGATACAGTTGCTTTCACATCCTGACGGGGAGATTCAGGCCCAAGTAGCTCGTATTTTGACATAGGGCCTCCCTTTTGCGATCTACATAAAAACACTTCCCTCCACCCAATTTTCCATAGGCACCAACTTACCACTGTTTTAAGTTTTGAGTTAAACACCTTTAAGATTAATCTTGTAGAAGCTCAGGTAATGTTGCCTCCTGTGGATATTCAGCGACATCCTCCATCCTCCACAGGATGAACAATAAAAACTAACTCAGTTCTCCTCTTCAGACACTCCATGTTTCTCAGCATCTTGCACTGCAATGCACAAGTGATGAGTGAGCTGGAAGCAGGATGACTCCATTTTGTCTGGGTGTCAAAACAGCCAATCTCCTTTTTTCTCCGTCCTGCTGAGTTTTTTATCACCACACACTTTTCTTTTTAATCCAAAGTAGTGTCTTCTGAGAACTTCAATTTAAATCACTGGAAAAATATTTCAGGTAATTTCCTAAACCTAACCCCACTGCCAAAAGTTTTCATTAGTATGTTTTAACATGCAAGAGACTGCATGGATGAACTACAAGAGCCAATACTCTAATGTATTATGTTTTGGAATTTAAAGATATGTATTTTATAAATAAATACCTTTTTTATTTTGTATATAATTTAAAGAAGTAAATCTCTGAGGGCTTCTCCCTCTTAACAATCTAAAACTGAGGTGCTCAGTGAATCAAGAAGACTTTAGAGTTCAGTCACTCTGAGTTATTGTAAAGAGAAATGAGTGGCTGTGTGGTATACTGCTTGGCTGGGCTTTATTTTATTTTGTTTAATTTATTATGAACCACAATCTGTCCTGAATGTTTCAATGCAGGATTTGTTCATGATGTTGAAAACCACAGCAGCTACACTGAGGTCCTGCAAAACCCTCCACACAAAGAAAATAAAGTGAATGTTTGGGCTGCTGTATTCTACAACTCCCACAATATCAAGCAGATGTGAGTTAAATTAAAATGTGGGACTGAAAATCTGCATAAAGATAGCCATGATTGTTATATGCCATGTTTAGTCATTTAATGATGGTCGTGATGAATGTGAAATGCAAGCATTGATGCCCTAAAAATTTATGCACCCATAATGCAACAAGAGATGGAGCTGTCTGATGTGCAGCTGCTGGGCTGAAGCTGTGGATCTGTATACATTTACAAAGTATTTGCAGAAGGGAGTGAAACTAATGTGATTATGACTAGATGCAGGGGTCAAGAAATGCTGCACATTCTGTTTGGACACCTATTTTATATTTTTATTAGGCAAATATGTCTCTGGCAATAATGATTTACCAAAACGTATGGATGAATGCTTATGGACATATGACCTAGTTAATTATTTTTATCAAAATGTGTAATATATTTTGTCTTTTTGAATTGTTCAATAAATGCAAGGCACACTGGTGTTTTTTTTTAATCTGTTAAGTTTTGATATTTTATTTTCCTTTATTCAGTATGACTTGTAGTGACTGGGCATAAAAGCAATTTAAACAGTACTGTATTTACTTTTGTTCATTACAGCTTTTAATAAGTGGCTTGTTTTAACAAAGAAAATGAGTACTTTTTATTTGTTCATTACATTAATCAGTTTGTTAAAATTAGTATCTTTACGTTGTTGCATCTATAAACAAAAAAAATTGAGCTATAAAATGACTAGTTAACCAAGAATCTGATCATTTTTGTCCAGGCACAAAATAAAAACAATTTAATTTCCCAAAAATTAAATTACTCATAAGCTGAGTTTTAAAACATTGCCTCCTCATCTCACATACTGCTCTGCATGCTGCTTTAAATTTACTAATAAAGGTTTTAGAAAACTGTGAACATTAAGCTACATTTATCAAATATGGACGTAGCGGTATGTCAATGTTCATGTTTCATGCTCTCATTTGGTTCAGTCTCCATCGACCGTGAACAGGACACACAAAGTGCACAATAATGTATGCATTTCCTCACTCCTACAGTCTGCTTGAATTTAGTGCACAATTCCACCACTTTGATAGAAAAAAAGCTCTAAATCTAGATGGCAATTCCATCTTAAAATTATGACTTGCAATGCCTATCTCAAACTACGTATATTCACTGCCTGGCCCCCCAAAAAGTTCCACATTAATATTTTTGTTGGACCGTCTTTAGCTTTGATTACAACATGTATTCACTGTGGCATTGTTTTGATAAACTTCTGCAAAGTCATAAGATCTATTTCCATCCAGTGTTGCATTAATTTTTCACCAAGATCTTGCATTGATGTCTAGACACTAGGCATGATGGGTGCATCACTTCACCTGTGTCTCTTCTTACTCTGATGCACCCATCACTCTGGAACAGGGTCAGTCTGGACTCATCAGACCACATGAACTTCTTCCATTGCTCCAGAGTTCAATCTTTATGCTCCCTATCAAATTGAAGCCTTTTTTTCCAGTTAGCCTCACTGATAAGTGGTTTTCTTAAGGCTACACAGCTGTTCAGTCCCAATCTCTTGAGTTTCCTTCACATCGTGCGTGTAGAAATGCTTTTACTTTCACTATTAAGCATAGCCCTGAGCGCTACTGTTGTTTTTCGTCTATTTGATTTCACCAAACATTTCAGTGATCGTCGATCACGATCATTCAGGATTTTTTTTCTTGCCACATTTCTTCCTTGAAGATGATTGGTCCCCACTGTCCTTCCTGTTTTTAATAATGTGTTAGAAAATTCTTAATTTTAGTGGTTTCTGCAATCTCTTTAGATGTTTTCTCTGCTTGATGCATGCCAATGATTTGACCCTTCTCAAACAGTCTGACATCTTTTCCAGGACCACACGATGTCTTTCGACATGGTTGTTTAAGAAATGAGAAGCAACTCATTGCACCAGTTGGTGTTAAATCACTTGTTGCCAGCTGAAAGATAATCATGCAGTAATTATCCAATAGGAGGCTCGTACCCATTTGCTTGGTTAAATCCAGGTGGCAACTTTTTTTTTTTTTTTGGCCAGGCAGTGCATCTTATAATTATGCAAACGTAATGAGTTAATTTATTAAAATTATGACTTTGTTTCTCAAAATGATAAAATATCTGGATTATGACTGTTGCGATATGTGATGTAAACATATGTTTTGATTATCAGTTATGAGTTAAGCTCATAAGATATGTATGTATTATGCAAATAACCTCGTTATTTGGGCACCACCTCTCTCAGAGAGGAAAATCAGTCTCGATTTACCCCCAAATACTGTAAATTGAACGTGAGTTCTTGTGTTTAAAGAATATCCAATCAATTAATACACACAGATATGCCAAAATAATCACAAATTCAATTGATTTTTATGTATTTTATTAAACAAATAATCAGCGGTATATATGAAAATTATGCATGACAAAAGTTAACTGAACATTAAATGGCTTTGAATCAAAGGTCAAATTGATGAGTAAATTGGTGAAACTTAAAAGGCAGTCTTAGGACTTGTTTCGGTTTGTGAAGTGGTCAAAATTGTATCTAAGGTGAGCTAAGTTTGTCTGATAAGTTTTTTGTGATGTAAGGTCACCAGCAAGCCATGAGAGTTATCATGTTAGTCTCCAGAGATACCAGGCAGATAGGTGCAGATGGTAGCTCGTAAGTTGAGGATTCTTCCGAGTTACCTTGGCTGAAGACTGTAGTCCTCTGGACCTGGTTTGATGGATAACTGTTCTGGATTGATTACTCACAGTTCACTCTGGGGAGGTGCTGGTTCTGTATCTTTTTTATCCTGTCCCTCTTGAGACGTCTGGAGAAAGGTGCTTCTTGCGGTCAAGTGCAGAAGCAGTGTTTCTTCTCTCTCCAGTTCCGAGCTCCTGTGTGAAGTCTTCGGAGTTTCTCCCAGTTCTCTGTGGAGTTTGTCTCTTTGGAGTTTTCTTAAGTGTGAAGGCTTCGGAGTTTCTCTTAAAGTGAAACATACTGTCTGTGTGGAACAGAGATGAAGGTCCACCTCTCGGGAAGAGGTGGTCCTAAACTCTTGGCTTGTTTTATAAATCCAAAGTCCCTTTTCTCTGCCTTAAAAGTTTCCTTTTAAAAGAGGAAAATAAGACAAATGTATTATCTTAAAGAAAGATTACTTAAAACACACATTTTCACGATTAAACAATCAGGTGTATGCAGTGTTGCATAAAGTACCTCAAAGTGATACTTCAGTGAAAGTACAAGTATCTTAACATAAAATTACTTTGGTAAACGTTAAAGTTGCCTTTAAAATAATTACTTAAGTAAAAGTCTTAAAGTATCAGACATTTAATGTACTTAAGTATCCAAAGGAAATTTATCTTATAAAATGTACTTAAAGTAAGAGTGTTAAGTAAAAGTACAGTAAATGGTTAGAATTTCCAAAACAACATTTATTGGGTACAATATCCAGTGACAAAAACTTGGAACATTTGAACTGAACAATGAAAAATTGCTCTTTAAAAAGTCTGATTCTAATGAAGTATATTCGTTAAACCTTTATCAACAAAGCTGTTTTAAAAAAAAATCACATTGTTGGCTTCTTAACTGAGCTAGGTTCTGTTTGGTTATGGTTTGCTTCTTTCTGACTAATCAATAATATAGGATATTATAAAAGCATAGGAAGTAATAGTTCACCCTTTTACATTATCCTATAATATAAAATCATAGGCACTAATAGTTCCTATGCTCTTGAAGCAGTTCATGTCCTGGAGAACACCAAACTTCTCCTTTTTAGCAGCTACTGTCATTTTCACCCCTGACAGAAATGTGTCTCCACTGTGAGTCAACAAAGCTCTATTGTAACGATTGATATCTGCATATACATCTTTGTAACTTGTTCACAGTGGGAGCTGCAGTTTTCACACAAGTAGCCAGGGAGGGGCTGGGTTTGTGACTGAGAGTGTCAGTGAGGGAGAGAGAAGTGGCCGCATGAAGTCACAGACTGGGAGAACAAACAAGCATTGCCCAATCAGATTTCTTCTAATTTTAAATTGTAGTAACTAGTACCGGTAACTAAGATGGTTAAGGGAAATGTATCGAAGTAAAAGTGCACATTTTATTGAGAAAATATAGTGAATTAAAAGTGGAAGTCGCTAGAAATGGAAATAACGAATTACTGTAAAGTAAAAATACGTCAACATTCTACTTAAGTACAGTGATGAAGTATTTCTACTTCGTTACATTACAACACTGGGTGCATGACATATTTTAGGATTAAACTTAAAACATGCAATGTTTTAACAGAGGTGTCACTGTTGACTGTCCATCTCCTGGAAAAGGAATGTCAATTTGAACAAAGGCTCTTTCTTTGTTATCTTCATGGGAACAAGTGTCTGGGAGTATTACTTTTTCAATAAGGCAAGATGTCAACGTGAGTTTTTTCCGGATGTTTCAAACTCCGAGGTCAGTTGAACAAAAGCTTTCATTAAAATAATCTGTCCGTTTCATGGGAAATGAGTTCATATTGGTTAGTGTGGTTCACAAAAACAGTTGTGTTATTACGTTAGTGTCAACTTAAGACGTTTGTGAGCTAAGCTGAATATTTGTAAAATGATGTCTGTTTGTTCCCAAGGGAACAGATGAATCTTTTAACAGTTTCAAACACAAAACACAGGAATGATGTTTGTTTGAGGTGAGGTGAAGTATTCTGAGGTGAGGTGTTCCCCTACATGACTACTGGTTCAAATGAATGATTTAGTGGTGTGTTCAGGTTAGTGCTAAGCCACAACAGAAGTTGTCTCAGGTCATTGTATAAAAATATTCACATACATATAAATCAATTAGTTAAAGTTATTTAATGAAGCCAGCAGATTGTTTAATCTTCATCACAGCAGGTTACCATCTGAGGCATCCGAGGGAGCATGATGGTGGGGGTTAAGGGCCTTGCTCAATGGTCCAGAGTGCAGGGCAGATGAGTGGAGGCAGGTTTTTCACCTTTCCTACTCACATTTT
>JARVGS010000002.1:21024119-21037874 GCA_031762315.1 Hypsolebias antenori
GTTTCGAATTACGAACGGATCGATTTACGAACGGTTCTTAGGTCCGGAACCCGTTCGTAACTCGAGGACTACCTGTACATGATAAAAAGTTGAAAAAAAAAAAAAAAAAGAAATTAGCAGAAAAAAGCTAAAATTGCAAAAAAAAAAAACAAACAAAAAAAGCAGGAAAAAGCTAAAATAAAAAAAGTAGCTGAAAAGGCTAAAACAAAAATGAAATTAGCAGAAAGAGGTTTTAAAAAGCATAAAATGTTTAAATTATTCAAAAGTCAAAAAAGGGCAGAAATTAGCAACAACAAAAAAAAGTAGCAGAAAAAAGGCTAAAATTAGCAGAAATTTTCCTAAAAAGTAGCAGAAAAAAAAACTAAATGTTGCAGAAAAAGCTAAATGTTGCAGACAAACTTAGACAGGAGCACAAAAAGCTGAAATGAGCAGTAAAACAGTTTTAAATTGTTTGAAGGACTGAAAAGAGCTCCATTCATTTTCAATGAGAAAAACATGGCTGAACAAGCTAAATATTTCAAAAAGTTAAAATTGCACAAATAACAAGAGTCCTAGCAGGAATGAGCTGAACGCCTTCATTAATAAATTGCTGAAGGAGCACAAAAATTATGGAACGAGTTATGTGCCGAAAAACTTATGGAAGAAAAATGGATCTCAACACTAAGAGTGATTTAAAAAGGATATAAACACACACATATTCATTTAAACACAACCCAACTGCCGTACAGTCACTACTCTTTAGCTCATCGCTCTGCGACTCACTGATGACCGCGGCGTTCTCAGGCCTGTTCAGGGAGCTGATGATGACGAAGCCGAAGCCTTCGTTCTCCTTGCGGTTAATGACCACGTCGCTGGTGTGCACGGCGGACCCCTCCGTCAGCGAGGCGACGACGGGGACGCTGGCGGCTGGTGCCGAGGCTGCGTCGCTGCGTGGAGAGCTGTGCTGCGTGGACACCGAGCCGGGGCTGCGGCCGTTGACTGGACAAAGTTCACCTGAAGGAAACGAGCTCAGAGTTACCGTCACAGTCGATTCAAGCACAGTTTCTATTTGGAAAGTACAAAAACAAAACACAACGCTGGCTGCACAACACACAAAAGATGATCTGCAGACACAGGAAAGGTGTGGGTGAGAAGTACACAAAGCTTGCCAGTGAAAGCGTGCAGCCTGTCGTCCCATCTCGATCAAGCGTGGATCAAATGACCCAAAACACACCAACAAAAAGAGCAAAGGAATAGCGCATGTCCTCACCAGGCATTTGCACCCTCCTTCTCACAGTCAAGCTGACTTGACCATTGCGAGCGGCCGCGTGCATCAAGTCTATCACGTATTTGTGCGGTTTCCCAGCAACCACATTTTTATCCACCGAAATCAACTCGTCCCCGGGTCGAAGGCGCCCGTCGCGCTCAGCGGGAGTGTTCTCTATGATAGCGCCAATGACAATCTGTACAAAGACAATCAATATTAGCAGCGTAGATGAAGGTGAAGAGGATGAGAGGGAGACAGAGGAATCACACATGGAAAGGCTTTTTGTATCATCTTGTAAGCTACTGTATGTTTGGATGATGTAACCCTCCTAATATTCTGCAGCCAAACTCCCCCCGGGGGTCACAGACAGCATGCTGTTACAGTTAGCAAGGCAACACTTCAGTATGGGCGGCTCTGCGCAGCTCGAGGGTGAGGACTTGTGTGTCTGGAGGACGGGGCGTTTAGTTTGGATGAAGAGTGTGAGGTCAGATCAGATGATGTGCATGAGGTTAAAGATGCGAGTGGTCCAGCCCGTCCCATACGAGCCTTGTCACGGGCGTCCGGACTCACAGCCTGCACGGCCTCGTCTCCCCCCAGGATGCGGAAGCCGAAGCCCGTCTTCTCCCTCAGCAGGTGCACCTCCACCTCCTCGTACTCGGGACCTGACGGGTGGAGCCAAACAACAAGATGTAACATTGACAGAACCTTTTTTTCCCTCCAGTCAAACTACTTCTGGATACTTTGTGATAGTTTAGCCACTCATATATGAAAATGTTCTCCACAGTTAGTCAGGAGATGAGTGCTAGGACTTCTGAATTTTTAACTCTTATACTTCTCAAATATTAAACTTTATATAAAAACACTTTTCATAAAAAACACATGAAGATTTCTTTAACTTGTTCATAAAATATTCTCAGTGAAATCTGCTACTGCTACAGCTAACTTGTTCTATTTTTGTCTAGTAACACTTAGCTTCCATTTAGCTACATTTAGCTAGCCTTTTGCCATTGTTAACTAGCCTTTTGCTACTGTTAGCTAGCCTTTTACTACTTTTAGTTTGCTATTCTCTACCTACACCTTTTAGCAAAACTTTGCAACCTTTAGTTAACCATTTACTATTTTCAGCTTTTAGCAAAACTTTTGCTCCTTTTGGTTTTTACTGGGCCTCTTTCTACCTCTAGTTAGCCTTTTGCTACTGTTAGCTAGCCTTTTATTACTTTTAGTTTGCTATTCTCTACCTACACCTTTTAGCAAAACTTTGCGACCTTTAGCGAACCATTTACTATTTTCAGTTTTTATCAAAACTTTTGCTCCTTTTGGTTTTTACTGGACCTCTTTCTACTTTTAGTTAGCCTTTTGCTACTGTTAGCTACCCTTTTACTATTTTTAGTTTGTCATTATCTACTTACACCTTTTAGCAAAATTTGACAGGTTTCAGCTAACCATTTACTATTTTCAGTTTTTAGCTAAACTTTTGCTCCTTTCTACCTTTGACTAGCTTTTTGCTACTTTTAGATATCTTTTTTTCTACCTTTAGTTAGCCATGCTACTTTCAGTAAGCTATTCTGCATGCGTGAGCTAGCATTTTGCTATTATTAGTTTTAGCTTGTCTTTTTTATCTTTAGCTAGCCAATTTGTTACGTTTAGAAGTTTTTTTTATTGCTACTTATGCAAGTATGTCGCGCCTTTCAACTTTTAGTTGGTGTTTTGCTTCTATTAGCTTTACCATCTCACTTTCAGCATCTTCAGAAAACACCAGCAGATATTCGGCTCTTAAGTCTTACGCTGCTTTCTCACAGTAAATCCACTTTCTCCAGTTGTTTTTAATGCATTCTTATGAACAGGCTAAAGTTTTCTGCTCTTACGCCTGCTCTCGTAGATGGCTCTGGACTTCTCGTACAGATCGTACGGGTCGGGCTTGTTGAGGTCGAAGCCCTCGGTGGAATCGGGCACTGATGTGCGGTGTTGTGGCTGGTTTGGGAAAGGTGTGCCGGATGGTAAAACACGGCCTGATGTGTTGGTCTGCGGGCTGCCCTGTGGGTCCCACTGACCGAGAAATAAGAAAAAACAACAAACTGTCATTCAGTTGCACATAATGTGCACTGTTTGTAATGTAAAATGGATAAAAACATCTGTAGGATTGAAATACTTAAATTGTTGCTATTTAATCACAGCTAAATCACATTTGATTTTCAGGTTTTACAAATTTAAATCCCCCCAAATGCCTTTTTTTCCCCATCAAGTGTACACAAAAACAGCCTCTGCATTAATCAGCCCTAAACAGGCACAAATGTGAAGTCATGTTAGGCATGGGAGATAAATTTAGTTACATATGCTGCCGTGATTTGATAATGCAATAAGAAAAATAAACCTTTCACAGCCAGGGCAGCTGTGAACATAAGTTTAAATAAACGTTCACATTTCCAACCTGATGGAAGCAAAATTGACGGAGTCTGAACCTTCTGCCTAAACAGAATGAGAGCTGATTGTACGAGCAGCAACAGGTGCAGATTAAATCAACGCAGCTTCTCTCTGGTGGCTGAGAGGTGAAACGTGATGAGATCAGTCCAATAAGGAGGTCAGGAGAGGCTGGCACTTTTCATACCTCTGAGGTAACACAGATTCTGTACTGTGCAAAACTCTTGAGTCATACATCCTTTCTATAAACTCAGTTTCCAAGGATTTCACTTTAATCTTCTCAGCAGCAGTTCTTCAGGCTTTCTAAAGGTTTTTCTTTTGAACCTTCAATGCTTCTTCACTAGTTATGGATTCAGAAGTGAATTGATTTCATTTGCACTTTTGTCTCTGCTAAGGCACTTAACTCTGACACCCTTCAGGTGTAAAACAGCTCTAACGATCAAGAGATGACCCAGTGTTGAGTCCACGCTTAATGAACCGAGCAAAGAGACTACTTTAAAAAAGATTTTAACATATAATTCTACCAGCAGACTGCCACAAAGACACACTTTGTGAAAACTACCAAAGAGTTAGAAACACATTAACTAGTATTTTAGCAACAACACGTTGATTTCTAAAGACTGTGGATCAGCAGTTGTTGGTCAACATCCTTTTATTGCACCATGGACTGGTTTTCTACAAGACTGATTTCTGATGGACTAGACCTTCTCCAGTGAAGCTTGTTTTTTTAATCTCCTTTTTTCGAGAGTTAGCTTGTAGGTTTGGAACTTAGGTGCAGGAAAGAGGCACAAATGAAAGCTAAGATTTTCCTAAATAAAATACCCTGCACAATAAAGAATATAAAAATAGTTCATGTACATAGTTTTTTTTTTAAGGTTTGTTTTTTGTGCATCCCAGCAGCAAATCATCCATGAACCAGTACTGACCCTCAGCCCGGTGGGTGGAGAACCCTGTTGGAGATAGTTTCTTAGACCAAACACTTCTTTTTTTTTGTCCTCCACTTGCCCACGTCTAACAAAAACATAAAAATCTTTTAACAGAGAGACAAAAAGTCAGAAGAACTGTTGATCCCCAGAATGCCTGGCTCTTTGGAAACAAAATATAAAGAGCTTTGAGGTAACGTATGAGCGGAGAGAATCCTAAACCGCAACCAAAGTTACTTTCAAGCCAGTCGTACCTGTTTTGAGGACTTCCATGGAGAGATGTGGCCTGTGGAGGAGAGAGGAAAACAGTAAACAAAACATCAGCAGACAGATTGTTAGGGAGGAGCTCATAAAAAGGCAAAACCAACTATTAGGTCATATATGTACAAATAGGTCTAATAAAGAGATGAATAGTCAAATCTTCCACTCTAAAGTGACAACAATTCTCACGTGGCTGATTTCATTTTCTTCTGTTTTGATGGTTCATAACGCCTCTTAAACAGTTACGCCTGTTGCGTTTGTTTTCAACGCAATTACATCATTAGCTGTAGGCGAAAGCACATACTTCCACCTCATATCAGGCACACTTTTTATTTTCTGCAATCCCCATTTTATCTGGATGAAAGAATCTGGGAGCACTATATCACCACAATATACCCATCAACACCACTCCCCCGTGACTCTGACTCTCAGACAAACTCATTTGTGCTGCAAAGACCCAGGCACATACATTTAGACGGACCTTTTCCACCAATGTTCAGCTCACAGTACATAATGAAGCCTGCAGAAATCCTTTAGCAGACGTGGGCGCCTGTACATAACTCTTGTTTATTCTATATTTATGAGATTTCCTGAGAAATGTCAGAGAGCGCATGTGAGGGATATTTTTATGGTACTACTCTCCAACTACAAGCGCCTGCTCTTTAGATGTATGAGGTGGAATCTGTGGCAACGGAGCAGAACGGCATCGCTTTGTTGGAATCAGCAATGAGCTTAAACGTAAAGAAAATTAAATGTAAGCGATCATCAAGTGCTTGAATGAATCAAAAACGATACATTTCTGTCATTAACTTCCATTTTATTTTCTCACATTTCTCTCATGGACAACTGAAGCCTGGAAATTTCCGTCTGTTTTGTAACCAACCGTCATCGGTTCTTGCCACATTTGGCGTTATGCTCCAGCTCATGAAAGCTTTGGGAAATGTTAGCGCCTGATGTACTTGAGAGTCACTCTCAGCTACTACTAGGCCTGTCACGATGAACAATAAATCAATTAATGGCATGATAATAGAAAATGATCGACTTCATTTTCATTTATCGGCTTTATCGTTTCTTTGTGTCTTCCTCTTTCTACTGAAGACACTGGATGACAAAAGTTTCAACTCCAACACTCTTCACTGACCCCTCCCTTTCTCTTTAAAATTAATTTTAATCGTCCAAAATTACGTTTTTGGATAGCTAAAAGCAGCTAAGCTGAAACGCTAAACTATGAGCTAAGCTAGCAGGCTGACCTCAGGGAAAAACCTCCGTCTTGTCGAAGCTCCAAAATTCGCAGTTGAAACCCGTGCCTTCGTGTAAAATGTTGTTTTTCTCTGCAAAAAGAAGCTGAGAACTTGTTTACTGATTTTTTTTATTAAAAGATTTGTGTGACAAATGCTATGCTAAAGAGCTCTAACCACACCGCATGTACACCATTTTGAGAACCAAATAAAAAATAGAGACAGCGCAAGGGGCCTCCCTCCCATTCTTTTTAAAGAGACACGCTGCTCGCTCCCTCACTATCCATCCATCCAACATTTCTTCTTAAATTTGACAATTACTAATTATTGTCAAATTTCAAACATTATTATCGTTTATCGTGATAATTTCTGAGACAATTAATCGCCCAGCAAAATTTGTTATCGTGACAGACCTAGCTACTGCCACACCTAATTTAGCTCAATATCTCTAAAGCTGACTCAAGTTACGGCCATTTTTGTGTTTGGTGAGGCCCATGGTGGCAATCTAGAATTGGGCTGACTCCAAAACTAAATCAGTTTGGGACACACGTCCAATAATATTGTTGGGAAAGTTTCATTAGACTGCTTAATGAGATATTTAACCAATTAACAAACATACAGGGAGCACTGAGTTGGATTAACCTCTAATCTGAAACAGTTGTAGATGTACTTTCAGGGTCTATTCCCTGGAAGTTTCAGCAAAATCTGAAATATAAGAGAACACACACACACAGACTCAGGCAAACCATCAAATGAAACCAGTATGAGCTACTGGTTCAGCTTAAACACAGCTTACTGGTTTCAGTTAAATGCAAATACATTTCAGCAACATATGCATCGGACGTGCGGTGCATTCGGACGCGTATTGATTCACAAACGAGCGACTTTTTCGAGAGTCTTCACGTGCTCTCTCTCTCTCGCTCTCAAGTACAGCCGTCTGGCGGGCCAGAACTCGCAGACTAGCCTGCAGAGTTCTGGATGGGCCTCAGATCGGGCCGTTTGGCTCGCCTCAGCCTCCCGCCTGCGTCCTCATTGGTGCTGCGAAGCGTTTCAGGTCCGTGGTTGGCTCCGCGTTAAACTGGACCGGAGCTGCGCACACGACCGGAGCTCAACAGAACTCTGGCAGAGCGCCCAAACATAAACACACACAGTTGCACTCCCAGCAGAAGTCTGACACTGAGTCTGTGATGCACAAACAGCAGGGATGCTCTCAGTCACAGGTATGAAATCATCAGGATTTATTGGTAATCTGCACATAAACTGTACAACTAACAGTCCTGACCTACTGAACATCTGAATCATAGTGCAGAGAACACACACACACAGAAAGTGAGGCAACGGACCTCTTGTTGTGTGAGGCTGATATCCCCAGTGGGGCTGTTGTTTAGATGAGGTTCAAGGAGGAAATGGCATCTTTGTGGGAAAGAGGAGAGTTTCTCAGATTTAGGTTGGCACTTTGGAGCTTATTTATAGAAAACAATGTGAGTTTATGTGCAAACTCAAATAAAAAAGCCCCGTCTGTCCACGTGACACTGCGTTAACGAACACCAGGGGGCGGATCGTGGCAGCGCCCGGTCGAAAGATGTCCAAGAGGCCGGGTGTAGGATCTCATCTGCTCACACCCTGTAGGTCTGCAGCTGCGTTCTTTAACAGTTCGTGCTCGTCGCCGACTCTGGAACAGTAATTGGCACTAATTGAATCAAGTTGCTGAGTAACTGAACGCAGCATGCACGTCCAGTTTGCTTGGCTGCGTGGAGGATTGGTACAGATCTGCAGACAAGGAGCGTAGAACCATCGTAAAATCAGCAAACCAGCCTTTAACATCAGGTAGTCGTGTAACAGGATCGCTGAGCGCTATGTCTTTGATAGCCTCTCTTAATTCTTGTCACACATAAATTAATTAAACCTGAGATGCATATGAGACTGATTACTTTCATCCTTAATTAAATACAATCCGTGAAAAGAGTGATGCAAACAAGAGCCCATCTATGACTCCTCTTTACTGCCCTGATAGCATCTCAAACAAATTAACTCCTCACTCCTGGCAGTTAACTCTATAGAAACCAGAAGCTTCTGAAACTCTAAGAATCATGTTTTGTAGCTGTTAACTTTCACCCAGGAGGCTGAGCGGTGCTGTACATTTAGTCAGAGTGTTGGTCAGATGGCCCAGGGCTCTGAGGTGTGAGCAGCATGGAGAAAAACATCAAGTCAAATTCTCTGACCAGGACACCTTTTAGAGAACCACTGCAAGTGCACATGCCAAACAAATAAAGCAAACATCGTGTAGTTTAATTTCCTTGCAGGAGGCTAGAAAGTAGAAGCAGGAAAATGATTCACATTTATTTTGTTCCATTGATCCGGCGGTTTGAGCATTATGTTTCTCTGAATGAGGGTGAGCGCCTGCTTTCACTTGAAGAGACGGTAGAACGTCCACACGGTGCAGAACATCTTAAAGGTGAATTTGTCCGAACAGCAAAGAGCTGATTGCTTCGTATTCTGGTCTTGTTCCAAGCATCCCTGACCCGCAGGGTTAGATCGTAATGGATTTGTATGCAGAAATAATAAAAACGCAGTTTGAGGTCGGAGCGTTTTGGAGAGACAAACAGCCTTACCTGCTCAGCAGCTCGTCCTGAAACTCTTCAGACATCGCAGTGGGAGTCAAATTGAACACCCCCCCTCAACTCTCGACTTTGTTTTATTTTAAACATACACCCCTAACATGGCATGTTTGTAACCTGCTGCATATAAAAGTACTTATTGCTTGTTGTTTTTCTATTCTTTTTTATTGTAGAATACTTTGATATTCAGACAGTTTCTCCTGCGAGAAGGAAAAACATTAAAACGAAATATTCTTATAAACACACTGAAAATAACAGTGAAAAAGTTTGAAATAATGTAATATGTTGGTAGTAATACAAATAATAACCCAGTGGATATGTACCTGATACCATAAGAGTATTTTCCTGGAGTGTACTTGGTATTTATGGGGTACTTAACAGGTCTGTACCTGGCACTAAAAATATTTTTATCTACTTGTTACAGGGTACATTCCTTGTCAGTTCAATGTAAATATCCTGTAGGTACTCGATAAGTAACATGAATATACCCTTTAAATACCTGGAAAGTACCCTGTAAGTGTCATATAAGTAGTATATACTCAGTATGTATATTATATTTATAGGGCTATATTATGTACTGCTACCAGCTGTTTTAAATAGTTTTAAATATATATTTTTATTTGAGCAATTCAACACTTTTTGCACAAAAACATTTTTTTATCTTAAAGAGAAAAATCTGATTTAAAGGTTTCTAATTGTAGAACTAATTTTTTAAATGTTATTCATTAAATATGGCAGTTTATTCATGAAATGATTCATGAAATATCTGCAAATACATACAGTCACAATAACAAAATGCTTCAATCTTTTTTTTTTAATAATCATGCTAGCACCTCCTGCTTGATACTGATGAGAGCTTATATTCTTCTTTAAAACAAGATACCGGTAAGTGAAAAAGGATGCATTTTTGTTTAAAGTATTACTGTAAACCAAGTGCCAAACAGATAAGTAATCAATATCTTACCTGTTCCTCCTCTTTGTATGAGGAGTGTCGCCTCTGCTCCCACAGGACACTCTTTGAGCAGCTCCACCACCCGTCCGTGTCCCGCTGCAGCTACCGGCTGCTGGTTCACCTCCAGGATCAAGTCTCCTTCGATCAGCCCTGATGCCCCCTGTGAGCCTGGATCTAAGAGCTTCAAACATAGCAAGACACCCCCCCCCCACATCAGTCCTCTGACTGACTCTGCAGAAAACAAGGTTATCATTGCATCCAGTGAGGGAAACCAGAGTGCTTTTACTGAGACTAACCTGTATAAATAAAGGTTGAATGAATGAATTTACATTCAACAAAAATATAAACACAACACTTTTGTTTTTGCTTCCATTTTTCATGAGCTGAACTCAAAGATCTAAGACTTTCTCTACATACACAAAAAGGCCGTTTTCTCTCAAATATAATTCCTAGATTTGTGTAAATCTGTTAGTGAGCACTTCTCCTTTGCTGTGACAATCCATCCATCTCACAGGTGTGGCGTATCAAGATGCTGATTAGACTGCATGATTATTACACAGGTGAGCCTTAGGCTGACCACAATAAAAGGCCACGCTAAAATGTGCAGTTTTATCACAGCACAATGCTATGATGTTGCAAGTTTTGAGGAAGAATGCACACGGCATGCTGACTGCAGGAGTGCCCAGCAGAGCTGTTGCCCGTGAATAAAATATTCATTTTGATTCCTTTTGAATTTGATTTAATGATTTTGAATTATGAAATTCATTGTGAGCAGTTCAGGTATGACAGCATCTAAACTCTCCATAAACATCTAGACCAGGGTGCCCAAACGTTTTCCCTGAGAGGGTCAAATTTAAAATCTATCAGAGGACTGCAGGCCAAATGCAATAATATAATACATGAAATACAAATACATCTTTAAGTAAAGTCCATTTGTTTATTATACAATTATTTAACCTTCCATTCTGTATAAAGAACATCACAGAACAGGCTGCATTGGTGGTGGTGGTGGGGCGGGGGTCCTCCCCTAGAGAATTTTGAATAAAGTAGATGCCATTTCCTGCATTCTGGTATATTTTACAAAAGTTTACTACAGTAGATCAACATGAAACAAACTATGTAAACTCTGTTATTATTGAAATCTATGTCTGCAAAGAGTTCTTAATACAACACCGCTGCAGCTCTGCAGGTAAGAGGTGTTCACTTAGGACAAATTGAGGTCGCTGACTGGTCAGTTGCTGATGTGCTTACTGGATTGATCGACAGGTGGTGTGACTCGTGCAAAAAAATTATAGATTTTATTAGCCCGTTTGAGACTGTTGTCATTTATTCCTTATTTATTCAACATTTATTCAATATTTTTGGTGAATCTAAGGTTTGAGAACTGTTTCCTTACAAAATCCTACTGATGGTTTCTTTATTTTTCAGAGATGCTGAGTTAAAAATTAGGGGTGCTCAAGAAGGGTGTATGATGGGCACCTACATGATGCTCAGCTTTGTCAAAGGAAATGTTATTCAGCAGCAAGAAACTGCCGAGAGACAGTATGAAGTCTGTCAAAATGAAATATAAATGATTAAAAATTTAAAAAAATTACTGCACAAATTAGTCACTCCAGCTGTGTAGTGTCATTACAGTAGTCATTGGGCCAACTTTCCAACATTAAACTTGGAATGACTGAGTGTAAACACTTTGATTCTTCAAAGGAAATTTTTATATAGTAATGAGGACCGCTGACGGGCCAAATCAAATGACTTGGAGAGCAAACATTGGCCCGCGGGCACCACTTTGGGCACCCCTGATCTAGACTAAAAATCGGACTAGAACTGGTCTAAAAGTTGAAGTTTTATCCGTGGGAACATCAAAAAGATGGCTGCATTTATCCAAGAATGGCAAAAGATAAGTGAGGACATACCCCGTGAAGCTGCAGCTTTTATTTTAAAATTTCAACCCATCTTCTATTCTACAGAGCTAACCAGTTGGCACAGTCACAATATATGAATGTTTGCAAAATTAACAGAACAAAGCTTAAAAAACAACAATTAAAATTGAGAGTAGAGCCGTCGCCTCTCAGTGAGGAGGTTGCAGGATCGCCTCCTGGCATGGCGTCTTTCTGGGTGGTTTGCATATTTTAACTGTGTGAGTGTGGACTTTCACCAGGTACTCCAGTTTCCTCCCACAGACCAAAGCCACACTCGTTAGGTTCATTAGTAGCTATAAATTCTCCCCAAGTGAGAGTGAGTGTGTGTGAATGGCTGTTGGTCTCATTTGTCTCCATGTGTCTGTGATGGACCTGCGACTCATCCAGGGTGTCCTCCGCCTCTCGCAGTGACTACTGGAGATAGACACCAGCTCCCCACGATCCGGAGAGGAGAAGCAGGTAAAGAAAATAGCTGGATGGAGAGCATCCTCCCAGTGCCATGTTTTAATGAGCTGGGCCCAGTCGTGTTTAGTGTACGAGTGCTCTGATTGTTTAAGTTACAGCCACCATGAACTCTTTCTTCTGCTTCTGCTTTTAACAATGTAGAAGTTACTCATGATTTAACTCTTCACAGTCCAGCTGGGTTAGGCTCGTCAGACAGATGTGGCCCCGGGGGCCACCACTTGTTATTTTGTTAGATGCTCACTGAATCGGGGAGTATTAATAACTTAATTTTAAAATGTTACTGGACCTGACATTTGAAATACACATACTCTTTATCAGCTTTATGATCAAGATGCTGGAAAGTTCTTTTAAGTCTTCAGCCTCAAGGTCATCTCTGAGACTTCATGAACTTCCTAACACACAGTTGAACCAACTCTTACATATCATTTAGTTTGTAAAGAAAAGAGATGACATTACCTGCTTTACTCGCTGACCAGTCGGGCTGTCGGCAATTGTGAACCCGAATCCCTCTGCTCCTTTCACCATGGTGACTGTCAGTAGATCCGCCCCTGACGCTGTTCCCCCGGCAACACCTCCAGTCCCAGAAGACGCCATAGAAACGTTATCGTCTCGAGGTGTGAGCGCCGACGCCGAGCCGGGCGTGGTGGGCGGCAGCGATGAGCCGTCCAGATGTGTGTCTCCGGGATGAGAGGCCCCGGCCTGGGCCAGAGCTTGATGGGGAAGCTGAGAGCTCAACGACAGGTACTCCAGGTACGGGTCGTAGCTGCTGCGCCCGTTCACGACCAGCGGACGGTGCTCCAGACCGATGGGCGTAAGAGAGGAACTCGCTGCGGCACTCGGGTCCTCGGGGTCAAAGGGCAGAGGATACCCTCGACAGAGCACAAGGGTCACGCTCTGACCGATGGGCACGGACTGGAACAGCTTCACAACGTCGGCGTGCGTGGTGCCGAGCACGCAGATATCGTTAATGTAGACAATAACGTCCCCTGGAAGAGGAGATACGAGCAGCTTTAGTCACACTTGGGACCGTTTCATGTCTCGCACATCACACGATCTGGTGTCAGTGGTTCAGCAGAACCTGCTGTGCTCCACAAATACAACTTGTCGCAGTCTGTAACTCTCAGTGGTTTCACAACAAGACGCAGCAAAACAGAAGAAGCACGAGGCTCTCACAGAGGAGCGCACGATCGTCTGATCACCACTGACAGCAATCTACAACCACAGGTGAAGGGGGAGGGGGTACGGTCAACGTCTGGGTGAATGTGACGATGATCTGCTGCTGAAAAGTGGCATTCGAACCAGTCCTGTTGCGATAAACAATAAATCAATTAATCGCATGATAAATGAAAATGATCGACCTCATCATCATTTATCGGCTTTATCACTTCTTCGTGTCTCTCTCTTTCTACTGATGACAATGGATGACAAAAGGCTCAACCACGGTGTTCTTCACTGAACCCTCCCTTTCTCTTCACTCTTTAAAATCTGTTTTAACCATCACATTTTTGTATCGTTAAAAGCAGCTAAGCTGAGAAGCTAAGCTACGAGCTAAGCTAACAGGCCGACCTCGGGAAAAAAAACTCAGTCTTGCTGAAGCTCTAAAATTCATGGTTGAAACCTGTGCCTTTGTGTAAAAACTAGTTTTTCTCTGCAAAAAGAAGCTGAGAACTTGTTTACTGATTTTTTATTAAAAGCTTTGTGTGAAAAATGCTATG
>JARVGS010000002.1:21100857-21115109 GCA_031762315.1 Hypsolebias antenori
TCGCGTTTTAAATCGCAATTGCAATTTATAGAAAAAAAATTGCAATTAGATTATTTTCCAAAATCGTTCAGCCCTAAAAAACGCCAGCTAAAAGTATTAAAAGGCTAGCTAAAATCAAAAAGTAACAAAAAGCTAGCTTAAAACTAAAAATACCAGAAGGCTAGCTAAAAGCTAAAAATGTCAGAAGGCTAGCTTAAACCTAAAGTATCAAAAGACTAGCTTAAAACAAAGAACCTGAACAGTAGCTAAAGGTTAAAAATCTTGACTGGCAATGGAAGCTAAAATAAAAGTGTCAGACCAGTGACTAAAATAAGAAGGCAAACGTAGAACAAGTCTGTTGAAGCCAATTTCAAAGAAAACAAAGTTTTTGAAGGAATTGAGGCCATCTCAGTGTTTTTCTATGGATAAAGTATTTATTAAATAAAGTTAAGTATTTTAAAAAGCATAAAAGTTACAAAGACCAGAAGTTATGGCACCTATCTCTTAAGTGAGCTGAACAATTTGATGTATGAACAACTATAATAATGTGAAGTATATAGAAGTATTAAATGTGTACAGAATAAAAAGAGAGAACAACAGATTGAATGCTGATCAACAATCAAATAACTAGATTTAAATCAGCACAGCAAATGTATAATCCAAAGCTGACGTGCAGGAGGTCTACTGTGTTTTTTGAATCTTCATTAAAGCTTTGTAAAGTGATGGGCACTTAATTATATAGTGTTATTACTAAATCACCACACAAAATAATTGTCTTCTCACTCTCTTCAAAGCTTTAGGGTGGCTGTAATTGAAACACCATGGCTAAAAGGAGGGATCATGTGAGCAAAACAGGCACATGGCGTCCTTCAGTGTTACCAAGGAGAAGGTGGTGAGGTTTAGCCAATTCTCATTACTGCAGCCGTCACTCTGTCAGTCGGCCTGCACTAAAACACAGCGTGTGCGTCTGCAGCAGCAAAGGGACAGGGGCTGAGGGGCAGCTAAAATTAAAACTAGTCAAATGGAGAGAAAATGCAGGGAAGTGGGAAATCAAAGACGCGGGGACAACATGAAAGAGAGTGAAAGCAAAGAGATGAAGATGACAGGAGGGAGAAGAGGCTCAGGAAGTGTGCAGCAGCTGCAGGATGGTAACTAACACTCACGTCTGTGTCAGCGGCTCGGCACACCGGCAGACAATGACGCTGAGCAGACACGAGTGTCACAAACGTCAAAACCAGCCTCGTTTTTTTTTCCCCCCATTTTGTTTTAATGCTCTAGATTCAGCAGTCTGACTCAGCAAACTAACAGAGGATCCAAAACATGTCACATGAGTTTAAGACACAGTTTATAAGGCTTATATTACTTATTACTGTTTTTTAATTACATTTTATTGTTGGATGTATCTGGGACACTTGCACACAATTTCATTCCACCACATGTACCACATGGGGTGCGAATGACAACTAAAGAACCTTGAATCCTTGAATATCACCCTACATCTTATAAGCCAGAGTTTTAAACTAAAAACATCGTGAATTGACGAGTTGAAGCCGCTTTGGACAAACCTTAGGTGAGATCTTACAAGTAAGTGTTGGGGATGACTCTCAGCTACCTCGCTAAATTGTAGCTCAAGAGGAGCAGTGCAGCATCCAGTCAACAGGGGGAAGCACCAGAACTGAGTCATGAGCTGCTTGATGAACTGACAGAAGGATGGAGCTCAACGACAGTCACGGACATGACATCGTCTCAAAGCAGAAAAAAAAAAACCTGATGACACAAATAAAACTCAAACACAAAATGTGCGTTTGCCCAAGGTACACAGATGGAATGAACACAACAATCAGATCACATATCTTTTTTAAATCTGTGTGTTGGGGGTGCAGGGCATCACGACAAGCCTCCAGACGAGGTGGTGGTTGCCGTGGAAACCTCAGACTGAGGGAAAAGAAGGAGGGATAGACGGCGCGAGACAGGGAGGGGAGCAAGTGTGTGTGATGAAAAAATAAGAAAGTGCAACTTTCTGAGGCACAACTGAGCGAGAGGAAGGAGGAGGTGAGAAGAGTGGTACTTAAAGAAAAACAGAACATGGATAAAGACAAAAAGAGTGGAACGCCAGGAGAAGGCAAACGAGGGAGACTTACAGGGAACCGTGCGGAGGTAGAGGTTGTCTCTGATGATCTGCTGGTGGTCGTGGTCCACTGAGCCTTTAGAGAAGCGCAGGTTGAGGTAGTGCCGCAAATCTTTGTCAACCACCCCCCCTAAACACAAAGACAGAAGGAGAGAGGTAAGTGTGAGTCGTCTCAGCCGTACAGGAAGGGTTTTGATGAAAAGCTCTCCACTGAACTCAAGTTTCCAAAAACAGAACGCATGACCACCAAGTGATAGCTTTGACACTTTAAAGTGAGGCTTGTGAAAAGATTAAAAACTATTAACATCTTACCTGTTACATACTGTATAACTCTTTAAGCATCCTCAGTTTGAAGAAGTAGTTTAATTCTGACCAGATTCGTGCGCTAACGGCTAATATGAGCGACACAGAGACCAAAGTGGACTGCTGCTACCCTAAAAGTCTAAATAATCACACAGTAAGTCACACAAACACTATTTTATCAACATTTTCGTTACTGTACATTGCATATAATGTGATTTTTACATAAGGTCTGTGGTTGTTTCTAAGTGTAAAAAAAAACCAGCAACTAGCCGTAGCCCTTCAGGTGCAGCCTGGGGCGTTTCCAGCTGGAATGTTGTAATATTAAAGCTGGAATTACTATATAATACTACACTGACTTCTGTCTTAAAGTTTATAAATTAGTGTTTGAAACACTAAGACATTTTAATTTAGGACTACAGCAATCAACTTCGGTCTTATGCTAAGACTAACTTTTGGCGTCTCAGAATTTCTATTGATCAAGGAACTATCTAAAATATTAAAGAGATGGGCTAATCATTTGAGAAGTGATAGTTTGTCTAATAGTTATCAATAACTTGTACTTTATCAGCCATGAAATCAATCATAGAGCATATGGAGAAGTCTTCTTCAAGGCTAGGCTAAAGGTTAGCCTAGCCTCACATGGTTAGCCGCTGTTACAAATTTTTCAAGCTTATGTAACGTCTTACTCAAAAACGATATGCTGCTATGAGAGAACGCTCTATAAGCTGATTTTAAACCTCTATTCTTTACACACCATTTTATGAGTTTGTAGCCGTTTTCTCAGTTGAACTTTTGTGTTACTGTACAGATTATGTGTAGAGCGCAATGCTAACCATTAGCCTAGCCTAGACGAAAACGTTGGCCTTTTTCTCCACAGTCCGTGCACTATGACTGACGGCTGATAAAGTAAAGTATTGATAACTATTGGACAGAAAATCACTAGAAAGTGACCAGACTAGCTTTTTAGACTGCAGAAAATAGCATTAGCTTTGGAGTTGCTAGCTTGTCAGTCTGGATGGAATTAATTTTTCTCCAAAATAAGGTTTTTCAAGGAGGTAAGCTACTATTTATACAAAAGGTAAGATACTAATTATTCATAACATTTCATCATAAGCCTACTTCTAAAGCTCTAAACTAAACTTCTCTTATTTTTTTAGGTATGGAGAAAGCACAACTATGCATGCTGACGTTTTCCGCAGTGTGCGTTTCATCTCCAGTTGTGTTTTCAGGCATCACTCAAAAATTAAAAGTAAAGCTGCTTTTCACAACTCTTAAGAGAAGGTTCAAACTGAAGATGACTAACGATGTTATGTTTCTGTAATAACCAATGGAAGTAGAAAATTAGATGTTGAGGGTATTGAAGAGATTAGATCTTGTGCCTTAATCAGGTTTAAAGCTCGCAATGATTTCCTCACCAAAGCAAAGTCATCAGAGGTACAAACACACACATGCACACAAACACACACACGTCATGGCCACTGTGTAAACCAGTGATCCCCTTGGAGCTTCATGTGCAGTGTCAGCAGACTGGGTGACAAAGGCTACAGAGGACAACAGCTTGAACACCTCCCCCCCATTCTCTGGTTCTGTAGATTATATGCTGTTGAAGCGGTATTCCTTGGTGTGAAACAAAATGACACAACTGAAGGTAGAAGAGTGTCTGGGAGGATGTCCACAAATAGGTCCTCCTGCATCTGGAACAAGAGACACCCGGGAGGACGAGCGGAGAACTTTCTCTACACAACATCTGACATGCACTAGTACCACTTCCAACAAGCGAGAGGGGATGAGGTTACACGCTGTGCATTTTACAAACGACAAACATGTCTCCTCAGTCATGCATACTCTATTGACCTCCTGCCAAACTGAGACAACAGCCTTGGGCCTACAAGTTAATGCAGCGCCTACCTGTCAGAGAGAACGGCACCGGAGCGGAAACTCATCGGGCCTTCATGCACAATTTGGTCACGGGCATGCTGACACAGGTGACTCTGGTTCTGAAATAATTAATCCTTTGTTTAGAGCATCTTGAGGCGACTGACACCATTTTAGCTAGCATTTATTCTGTGCAGAGGCTGGAAGGAGAAGAGGGGAGAGGAAGTAAAAACAAAGGAAGATGAGATGAAATCATCAGCATCCTGCTGAAAGCATCAGATGGATAAATGTCCAACCACATGCTTTGTATTCAGACACAGGCTCTGTGTTTGGCATGCAGACACCGACACACACACACACACACACAAATCATGCACACACACTCGTATGTGTTCAGAAAGATGGAGACAGTGAAGACAGAGGCAGTGAGATCTAGACACCTCATCAGCAGCTGGCCCAGATGTTGATTTTTAAAAATTGTTCCTCCACAGGTTTTAATCCTCTGACAGTCTGTCCTCCCAGGCGTCCTTTAGCCTCGCAGACAACCACCGCACGTCTTCTTTTACCTTGATGAAACCTCTCCGTCTTCCCGACCTGCTTCCTCCACTGATGCTCCAAGACGCAGGAACCGGCCGCAGCCAATTTTAATGCCAGAAGACGAGGGCGAAGGAGGGGGATGGTGGAGAGGCATAGGGACACGGATTGATGGAGAGAGACGACGGCCGTCGGGAGAAGAGGAAAAAAAAAGAGGAGAGGAAAAGAAGATGTACCAGTGGGATGCCGGGTTTTTAAGGAAAAAAATAAAACTGCCAGGGAGCTTCCACAATCCTGCAGCAGCCCCTATCTGCTGCTGACGTTACTGCACCGAAAGGCCTGTGCATGTGTGGGAGGGACTGTGTGCGTGCAGAAAAAAAGACTGACAGGAGAAAATAAATCTTTATGCATGTGTTTGTAGACGTGCGTCTCCATTTGTGCAGGCGGATGCTCCCTGACATTCCTCAAATACGTCCACCAGGTGCTCTCCAAGTCCTGACTTTGTGTTTACGTCACGGAGCAGGAAGAAAAGACTGAAAGTTGCAGCAGCATATGTCACACACACACACACACACACACACACACACACACACACACACACACACACACACACACACACACACACACACACACCAGGCAGACGAGCTCACAGCTGCAGACGCCAGTGAAGACGCCTCAAGCTCCGTCTTCAGCAAAGGTTTGGTCAAAAATACCAGACATAAACAAACACCAGAGGAGAAACACATGATCTGAGAGCTCAGATCAGAGCGTGGAGGAGGGAGGTATTTAAAGAAAACCCACTGCCTTGACCACACAGCTCTGACAGGAAACACATCTACACGCTGCAGCGCTTGAAGGAATGCATATCGCTCGCTTCGGTCAAGCACACCATCTCATGCAATCACTCTCAACTACTACCACTGTTAATTTGAGCACAACACCTCAACTGTCAGAACTATAGCTATTTTTGTGTCTTCTAAGTTTAGTTAATGTGGTGGCCATCTTGATTTGGACTGGCTCCAAACGTTAAACAGTTGTAAATGTGCATATGATGAATATTTTCTGAAGGTTTTGTTAAAATTTGTCCAGCGGATCAAGAGATATTTAGCCGACAAAGAGTTTTTTTTTTCCTAAATTTAGTGCTGTAGTTTTAAAAACAGGTCTTTTGCCGTCAGCCACCACTCATAGTGGAAGTTGGGGATCAGTCTCAGCTACCATCTGGTATCGATCTGTAGTTTGTCTTTTCAAAGTTTAATTTTCTGTGGCGGCTATCTTTGGTCAGGTTGACACCTAAAATTAACACACTGTACATGTCAACCCAATGAATACTTTCTGAGAGTTTAATTAAGATCTGCCAAGTGATTTATGAGATATTTTACTAAATATACAGACATGATATATATAGAAAAATGTGCAAATATACAGAATGAATACACAGAGAGCAAAAGCATTACCACTTCACGTTTGGCTTCTGCGACGGTCGATAAAAGCAAAAATAAACCTGACAGAGCGAACTTCACAGCTGTCTTAATTTGTTGGAGGCTGCTGCAACCAATCAGCGGAGGAAAAAAATATTGGACAACATTTTTCTGAGCTTTGCATAAACTTAAGCCTATATCACAAGAAAACAAACAACAGTCCCATTAGAGCACAGCTAAATTACTGCAGCCCAGGAAGTAGTTCTTCCTTTACTGTGTAAAAGGATAACTTCCCATAGTAAAGAAAAACCCATGCAGGAACACGGGTTTTAATAGAGAAATGTGTATATTGTTGATGTACACAACATGATGCTGTTGCTTAGCAACACAAAAGAAGCAGAGATGTCCTTAAACCTCGATTCGTTGAACCCATTTGTTCTGATGGACGTTCTGGAGCTGATCTAAGTACTCATTCATGTACAAGTACTGGAGTAAACCTTGATGGGATATACCAAAAAACATTAAAATACCAGTATTTAAGTAAAAAGTACCAAACATGTCTACGACATACTGTTATGAAAGTAGGAGATTATCAGTCTCCTCTGTATATACCAGTGTTCGTGTGTTGGGCTGTTAGCAAAATATCTCATGACCCACTGAACAAATTTTAATAAAACTCTAAAAGTAATCATCGCATGAACACCTACAATTGAAGTCAACCCAATTCAACATGGCCGCCACAGCTAACCACTCTTAAAAAAAACACTAAAATGTTTAAATCTCAGTCAGATTTACACAAACTGAGCTCAGATTTGGAGTGGTAGTAGCTGAGAGTCATTCACAACATGTACTCTGAGCACTCAGACCACTTTAAGGACATTTTGGCATGGAAGGCGGCGGGCGATATGCATTCTGAATTTCACTTGGGGAGAAAAGATACACTTTTGAGATCAGGTGCTGTGACACACCTGATCAACATCACTGTTGATAGGTTTTATCAGCTGCAGACAATTATCTCTAAGTTTGTAGCAGCTGAAACAATTCTGCAGAGAAAACAAAAAACAAAATGACGTACAGTATTTACATTGTTTAATTTAATTGAAAAGTTTCTATCAATAATCAGTATTTCACTTTTTCTGCTTTATTTATTTATTTATTTTATCAGCCATGTCTGTGTGTCTGTTAGCAAAATATCTTATGAACCACTGGACACAACAGAATTTGAAATGTCACCTAAACGCCTCTGCAGCTTTTACAGCTGTGTGGTTCAGAGCATCTTAACAAAATGTCTCATGAACCACAGGATGAATTTTAAAGAAAGGAGACCTCATCAACCACTGCTCATGCCAGAGCTTGAGGTAGTGGGGGTGAGCAGCTTTAAATACCTGGACGTTCACATCATTGTTGACCTCACCTGGACTGAGAACAACACACAGCTGGTTAAGAAGGCTCAACAGCAGCTTTACTTCCTATAGGTTGAGATGCCACCTTTTCATTCGTTCAACCTTTATTTATACAGGTTAATCCCATTGAGCCCCGGGGACTCATTTACAAGAGAGACCTGATTTTAACAAAGAGTGATGACTTTTTAACAAGTGAACATAAAATGGTATTTAAAAGGAAAAGTAATTTAAAAAAAAACAGCTAGATTATAAGGAGGTGTAGAAAACTAAAAACAGGAACATGTCTGCATTGGATTTTGCCAGGAACTTAGATGTTTAAAGCCACTTAGAGAGGTCAAGGTCGAGAGTTTCAGATCTTTTTGTAAGATATTCCAGGAAACAGGAGTGGAGTAGGAGAAGGCCCTTTTGCCTAGTTCAGTCCTCACTGACGGAACACTGCAGGTAATCATGTCCTGAGAGCGCACGCTGTAGCTGCACTCACGCACGACTGATGCCCTTCAGAGGGAGGGTGAAATGTTTCTATATAAAAGAAACTGTCCAATGACCCGACTGAGAATTATTGGATATCAAACATGACTTTTGAACATCACCAACCTTTGTGTTTGATTTGTTCAAGTCTTTTGTACACAGCTCACGTGTCTTTAGTTTTCTTGTCAGCATGTTGCCTTCTTTTCTTAATGTTTGTATTTTTCAAGCTCATAACATTTAATTTGTAGTCATTGTGAAACGTGGGCTGCAGTTCTGACTGTGGACACTAGATGGTGCCATTGGACCGCCCCTCCTTGCATGGTGTGTTCTGCTTGGAGGCCTGTTGGGCCTGGACCAACTTGTTTGATAAGTCCTGCTGTGTAAACACCAAGAAGCCAGGAATCCATTTGAAGATGTCCTCATAAAAACTAAAACTGATTAATTTTATTGTTCTTATGGAGAAACCCATCATGAGTACAACTGGTGGCTGCTTTGTATAAAAACTACAGAAATGAAACCAGTGAGGATCCAGCAAGACAGCCTGTTTACTTACTACCGCATGTGGTTAGCCATCGTCATGGCAACCACTCTGTCCAATGAGCCCGAGACAAACAGGAAGCAGAGGGAGAACCAAGGAGAACCGAGAACAGCAACTGAAACCGAAACAGACGTTACAGCTCCACCTGAAACTCAGGGAGGGGTGCGAGACATCTGGGAGACACACAGAGTGACACAAACAGACACACACGCACAATGACAGGGACACACAGAGACAGAAAAACAGAGACAGAAAAACAGAGACATACACACAGAGACAAGAACAGGCAGAGGCACACAGAGACAGGGACACAGAGACAGGGACACAGTTTGCAGGTGTAAACTTGCTGAGCTCAGTAACGAAGCGTCCCCTCATCTCTGAGCTCTGACCTGCACATGAAGTCAGTTTTCCACCAGCAGGTGTTTGGATCTGACCAGAACCATGAGCTCTGCTGGACCTGATGGTCCAAACAGAACCTTGAGCTCTGTGAAGACAGAACATGGAGTTTCCTGACGGTCACAAACGTGCAGCAGCCCAGAGTAAATAAAAGCACTTTATTTCATTTCATATGTACACAGTGATTCAGGTGTGGGCAGCAGAACCTGGACATGTCCATAAATCAGGTTTCTGTGTTGGAGCTGAACGCTCACATGGTCCTCTGGACACAAAGAAAGACATCATCTGATGAGACATTTCATGGCTCTGAAGACACAAAGAAACAAAATCAAAAGACCTTTACAGCTCACAGCTGCTATCTCTGTCCACGCCTGGATGTTGGGACTGTCCCATCACACACAGGACACACACACACACACCGAGACACACACACAGAGGACACAGTCTTTAGGAACGAGCAGATCAGATTTCAATATGTCTACAATAATTTAATGTTCACACATCATTTGTATGTTCTCTGTAAAGCAACACTTGGGAGTTCAGCTCCTTCAGTCTTCTGACTGAAGGAGATTAAACGGGTGTGACACCTGAAGGCCTGGTCCAGGTCCAGGTCCGGATCCAGATAAGACATGTTACTGGTCCAATTACAGCAGGCAGTTAGTTGATAAAAGTTTGTTTTAAAGGATGCAGTCCGTCAGTGACACAACACGAGTCTGTGGAGATCAGATAATTCAAGGCACATGTGCAGAAAAGCCTGCTGAACCATCGAGTCGCTCAGAACCATCAAGTCATTGTGGTGTCCAGGGTTAGATTCTGGAGGGATCTGGTTGCAGATTCTCCCCACCATCTCTAGAAACGTTTTGATCCTATGACTGAGGGGCCAATGACCCAACAAGACACAGACAAGACCTCAACACGGTCCTAACAAGACCCCAACAAGGCACCAATGAGACCCCAACAAGGTCCTAACAAGACCTCAACAAGGCACCAATGAGACCCCAACAAGGTCCTGACAAGGCCCCAACAAGGTCCTGACAGAACCCAACAAGTCCTGACAGACCACAACAAGGTCCTGACAAGGCCCCAACAAGATCCTGACAGACCACAACAAGGTCCTGACAAGGCCCCAACAAGATCCTGACAGACCACAACAAGGTCAAGACAAGGTCCCAACAAGGCCCTGACAAGAGCCCAACAAGGTCCTGACAAGACCCCAACAAGGTCCTGACAAGACCCCAACAAGGTCCTGACAAGGCCCCAACAAGATCCTGACAAGACCCCAACAAGGTCATAACAAGAGCCCAACAAGGTCCTGACAAGAGCCCAACAAGATCCTGACAGACCACAACAAGGTTTTGACAAGGTCCCAACAAGTTCCTGACAAGACTTCGACAAGACCCTGACAGACCCCCAACAAGGTCCTGACAAGATCTCGACGAGCCCAGGTAGACTTGTTGGGAGTAGCCATTGTTCTGTTTTCTGAATAATGAGAACTGCAGGTTGATGTCTGAATGTGGAGGGTTATGCAGCACTTGGGCACAAGGGACATTTCGAAGATCAAAGTAATTTTGTAGATAATACCCCACAAACTACGTCTACGACTGGAATGTTCAATGCTTTAACGGCTGACGCTCATTACATGACCGCAGCCTGACTGCCCCAAGCCAGGCTCTTTAAGCCAAACCTCAAACACCTTAGAAGGAGAACAACTGTTTTGTATTCAGAAGCACAAAAAACGTGGCATACTGGGCTGCTATTATGCTCCTCACCTACACCATCCTGGCCTCAAAAGAAATTCCCCTTATATTTCAGCTGGCTTCCTCTTCGTTTTTTTCTCGTGGATGGCAAAAATGATCTTGTTACTGCTTTGCAAAGAATTGAAAATCACACTGCTTCTCAGTCAAGATTGTAATATACATGATGATGGAGCCTGGTCTATGTAGCAAATGACCCTGAGGCCAATGTGATTTTGGAGATCTATGAAGACCTGGTGGCAGAAATAAACTCGGAAATAGATACACAGTCACCGTGTTCAATGTGCTTGACCTCTGAAGAAACTGTTCCTCTGTCAGTAGCTACACAGAGATCATCAGACAAATCCTTTTCATCGCGGCTAAATCCATTACCAGTACCAATGAGGTAACAAACTATGCCACAAAGATCACAGTTCTAGTGGACAGAGGTACTATCAAAGGACTGGGATCGATGGGCTGACCATAGTCACCAACTGGGTTATCGCTTCCTCTTATAACTTGAGGGTAGGGATAATTCAACGGATTGTTGATGCAGAGAACAAGGAGCCACAGGCGGCAAAATCCCATCTACTATCAGCCAAACTGCCCAGTTTATCAGGAACACCATGTTAACTGGCCTGGAACTAGTGGTGCACCATCTCATTGTGAAGAAGTCACCTGTCCTTGGATTAAGCTCACTGTCTGCTGAGGTCCTGATCATCAGAGGGCTCCTTCAGCTTTATCACGCCAAGGAAATGAGACACCATTCATCAAATTCATAGGGACATCAGACGCCCTAGGCTTCAGCCCAGGGACGTTCCCAAACCTGTACGCTGCCACCCTTGGGGTAGCGAGTGTGATCGAGCCCAACATGGGAAAATACAGCAGTATTACATCACTGAATGCATCAAAGTTCTTCCTGATTGAAGTTCAGATAGGAAGACAGAAGGTTGGAACTGTGGCTCGGGACATGATCAAGGGGTTCGAGTTGGACCAGAATGACATCGTCAAACTTGCTGACATTTTGCGTGAAGCTGAAGCAGAGAATTAATAGTCCTTTATCTTGACTCCTTTTACTGTCCTCCGTTTTTCTAATCCCCTCTGTTAACAGAGAACATACCACACTCAGACCAGCATACATCGCACCACACAACCAACACCTGCATCCAACACCCAAACAGATTTAGTTAAAGAAAAAAAAAAAAAAGGATATTTTAGTTTTTTTTTTTTTTTGAAGAAGGGTTCTAAGGAGAAGTTTGTTGAACTGCCTCAGTTTGGAGAAATAAAGTTTATTCTGTTTGACTGACCTCAGAAGTTCAACTGTAATGTGAGAACAACACCAAGCCTGGTCTAACTACCATCATTCAAGAACAACAGGTTCTTCCCCACAGAACAGTGGACAGAACTGTGCGAGGCAAATGGACCCAAGTGATAATCAAAGGAAACACTGCAGCTGTGAGGACTTTTCATGGTAAGGGAGCCATGTTGGGTCCAGAGGTCAGGACTGGTCGGGAATCTCTGACTCTCCAGCTTAAAGGTTCCTCTGGCAGAACATTTCAGTTGCTTTATGTCAACAAGGACTCTAAAGTTCTGATGTTTGCCTACTGATGGGCTAATGGCTGGTCCAACTGCTGTGAAGACCAGATTTCTGTCTCCTGAGCATGGCTTCCATTTCAAAGGGTTCCTAAACCTTTAGACCCATCAGCGTTCACCATCATGGTGAGCTGATGGCAGCAGCAGATGGCTGTAGCACATCTGGTGCAGCTTGATTCAGACCCAGCACGGGTTTAGAAAAAACTCTTTGAAGACCATGGAAGTGAAAACTGATGGTGGTGCAAACCTTTAAAAACAGCAGATGCACCAAACACTTTGAAGTTCTGGAGCTCGGAGTCGTCACGTTCACAGCCTCACCGTCACTAAAGAGTCTCTGCAACTGTCAGGAGTTCAGGGAAAAATGTTTAGGAGCTGCCATGTTGTAGTTTTTTTCATCTGTGAATGTTGGATGTGAGGCTTTAAGCCCCGCCCACACACTGTCCAGCCTGTCAATCAGACTGTAAGGAGACTTTTTAAACCAGGACTGAAGACACGTTCTTTAAATTCATAACTTGAACTAACAGCAGCGAGGTAAGAAGTTTTGCTCTTATCATAAAAATGTGATTTCATCTTGTTTAGTCAGGAGAAAGTCCTGTTTCCAGGATTCAAAACTCCAAATGAGAATGGGTGGGTCTTCAGCTTCAGGCTTTCTGTCCTGTCGGGTCTGACTGAAAGAGTTTCTCGGAGGTCATTCAAAGAGTTGTCCACAACAGGTAAGACATTTATTGTTTGTGTGTGCCGGTCCTGGTACTGACCAGGAGTCTGTACCAGGACAGTACTGCTTGCTCGTCATTCCTCCACCTGACTGAACTACCTGGAGCCGCAGGGGTCGCAGTTTGAACACAGACACAACTAAGAAGGCACAAATCTGCAGTAAGGCTTTGTTTCCATCACACACACACACACACACACACACACACACACACACACACACACACACACACACTGTGCTGCAGACAGACAGAAGTGCTGTTCACGTTGGACACCAGGAGGAGACATGATCTGTTCAGTCTGTCAGTTTGCAGAGTCCACCACAGGGTCCTGACGTCTCGTGCACACACACGTGCACACTGCGGGGCCTGGGGCAGCAGGTCTTGGACGGGTTCTCTGACTTGCTGCTGACAGAACTAATGCCTCCAGGTATGGAGCTCCAGGTGTTCAACGAGAACAGATTTGGTTTTAGAAAGGACTAAGAAGCTGAGAACTTGCAGGTGCAGTCAGTTCTGGTGGTGATTCCCAGCAGCAGCAGGACGGAGACTCAGGGACACCTGGGTGGTGGTGCTCCTCTGGAACAGATCCACACCTTACATCCAGACAGAGACCATAAACCAAAGGAAAACTGACAGACATGCTACGAAGGTCTAGTCTTTTCAAGGCCCCATGTGGCTCAGGTGCAGACACCAGACCTCCTGACGGCAGTGACTGGACTCCGGTCTGGGGTCAGAGGTCAGGATGTGGTCACATCAGAGGTTTTCCTAATGACGCTGGCGCGCGTCTCGCGGCTGCTCGCTGAGGGCGTCCAGCTGTCCAGGTGGTAGCTGATGAGGGGCGTGGGGTCCTTCAGGCTGGTCACCCTGAAGTTGGGCTTGTTGGGGCTGACGAAGGTGGCCATGCTCGGCAGAGAGCACGGGGGGATCCTGAGAACTGTGCTGTACTCACGCTGCCACACCGTGCCGAGGCCCTGCAGGTCCAAACACAACCAAAGCATAAGACAGTGAGTGTACTGCAGACGGAGGAATGACTCAAAGCTTCTGGTGCTGAACTCAACCGAGCCAAACTGGACCTGAAACCCTGCAACCAGTCAGCACCTGACACTGTCTGAACATGAGGAGCCTAAAGCTCTATGTGTGTGTGTGTCTGTGTGTGTGGGTGTGTGGGGGGGGG
>JARVGS010000002.1:21220132-21243418 GCA_031762315.1 Hypsolebias antenori
AAAGGGAGTTTTTTTCCTTCCCACTGTCTCCTTTGTGCTTGCTCAGGATGGGAGACTGTGATGAAGTGAAGATTCAACACAATCTGCTGCTTTCTTCTGCAGATGGATAACTTTCACTGATTGACTTATGTATGAGAATAATTTTGGAAAGTGCCTTGAGATGACTTCTGTTGTGACTCGGCGCTACAGAAATAAACTGAAATGAAGTGAATAAACATTTAGTATTATTTTTATCTGAATAGTCTACTACCCTAGTCCAACCTACCTCTACTACTAGTCTTATTTTCTCATATGGGTGGTTTTACCTTTTCCTCTTCACGTCAAACGTGAGTTTTGAACCAGAGGCCTCAGGGTTCTGCACAGTATCTCAGCATCTCTAGAACAGCTCCCTTCTAGACAGAGATCTCTTTGGATGTTTCATTGGAGCCCCTTACAGGTTGCGGGTCACAGAACAGGGTGCTCCGATGACAACTGAGGCATTGAATCTCCGTGACTTCCAGCTCTTGGCTTTTTTTCGAGTTTTTAGTTTTCCTTTATGGTGTTAAAAGAATCTGTACAGCTATCATCACTGCCTTCTTCACTTACTTGTCGACCACCACAACGTCTACTTGGTTAGCCGTCACCGTTTTGTCAGTCTGGATCTGAAGTCCCACAGAATTTTATTCCTGCCATTCTCCAACACCCTTTGGGGCTGTGGGACCACCAGTCCATACTCAGCACAGATGTTCCTGCATATTATTCCAGACACTTGGATATGTTGTTCCATGCATCTCTGCCTGGATCTTACACCCTGCTAGTATGTGTTGGGGCTGTCTCATGAACAGACTGCATCTTGGGTCTTGTCTGGTATGGTAGACCATGGCCTTTACTGGGCTTGTGCTGCCATGATTAGTGCTTCTGTGCTCTTCAGTCCAGCCCTCTCTAACCACTGGTAGGATTTCCACTTCCTCAATATTCCAGTGGTTCATGTCATGCAGGGGCTTATCTTTCCATAATCGTTTTTCTTTTTCCTCATCTTTCACACTTGCTTTCTGCTGCCTGAGACATTCACTTAGCAGTTTATCAGTGATGGCATTCTTCCTGGTGTACTTCAGGATTTTAGTTTTGTCCTGAATAAAATACCTCGAATGCTCACCAGTCCACACTTTTTTTAAATTTTATTTAGTGTGCCATTTCAGGGTGATGCACGTGGGGTGAAGCCCTCCATGGATTGTGGTGAGCTTTATTGTCCTGATATCAGTGGCTTCCATTTCCCACTTTGGCCAGGTTATTATACCAGTGGAGCATCTGGCGAGTAACACAGCAGATGTGTTGATGCCGGGGTCTCTATAAGGTCTACTTTTATCAACTGAATAGGGGTCAGTGGCATTAACACCACATGTACTGTACGTGTTTATGATTTGTAAAGGATTACATTTAGTTTACGTTAATAATTATGATAAGCTTTGTGGGTGTGATTTCTCAAACTGTAGGAGGGAAATAGCGTTGGATTGCAGGTTTACAGTGAATGGTTTTATTAATACGGGATGCTCTGAGGAAAGTTTTTGACAGCATATGTATTTCAGAAATGTTTTATGATATGTAAAATATTTGAAATGTTAAATGCCACATACAGCTCACAGTCAAGCTGCTAAACCAAGAACAGAGAGATAAACAGTCACACGCAACGTTGTGCTAGCTAAATAAGTTTCCCAGCATATTGCTTACATTTAACAGTAATTGCTTTGTGTGTGTGTGTGTGCGTGTGCGTAAAATATGCAGACACAGTAGCTGAGCGTGCAACAATGAGGAAATGTAAAGGAGTCTGCAGCTTGTTTTGTTGCTGACAGAGAAATAGAAAAGAGGGGGGAAAGTTGTGCCAAGTGTATAGAAACATATTGGTATGATGAGATTACAGGCACACAGACAGGACCATATTATAATCAGTATTTATACTGTCTGATTTCATACCATCATAAATTTAACAATATTCTAGACAACTCTAAAATGTACCATTTGTTTTAGTCCAACTATTGTTTTAGTCCAACTATTGAATATCAGCATTTTGTTTATACTGAACATAAATTATTGCTCTAGTCTGCACACCATCCAGGACATCTACAAAGATGATGTCTGCATAAAGTATGCAGCATCATTAAGGACCACACCCACCCAGCACAGGGACTCTTCCATCTACCCTCAGGCAGACGATAAAGGAGTCTGCCATCGTGCATGAAAAGACTGACAGTTATTACCCGCAAGCCGTCAGATTACTGAGCTATTGACAATAATACTAAACAAATGCCAATAACTTTGCACCAGGTGCACTTCTGTGACAATAGGTTTATTGCTGCTGCACTATGTGGCTGTATCATTATGTCACTACCTTATCATAATTCACCTCACTGTCACTCACTACCTGTGTAGTTGATTAGTTTTGTGCAATATTTATCATGCATTTTAGCTTATTTTAATACCTTGAAATATTTATACTCATTCATCATTCATACTGAGGAAGTCTTTTGGACGAAAGACGAAACGTTTCTACAATTTTTTTTTTTTTTGCTTTGTTTTGTTTTGTTTTTTGAATGTCCAGAGGACCAGACTTAGCTTTTTTAGATTAAACAAGTGAAGCTGTCCTTTAAGTTGTTATTTCCTAAGAGAATGTTGTAATAAGTCCAGTGGTTTGTGAGATATTTTGCTAACAGACATACAAACATGCACACATCCACAGAAAGTGTGTTCTGAGCTGTGCAATAATATAAATATTAATATTTAAAGAGCATGACAAATAGTACCTGTATATTGCACTGAAAATACAAAAAAAAAACTGGAGATGGTAACCACAAGAGATCACACACTGAATAGATTAAAAATGTGTATTTTTGGTCTAGAGAATCTGAGACATTTTTATGGAGGAGTTAAGAGATAAAAGTTAACTTGAGTGAATTTCCACCAGCTGAAAGAACAGAAACGTTGTTTTTGCCACTTCAGTTAAATGAAACCAAAGTCGTTTCATCTCTCAAGCTAACCATTCTTCTTGTATAATCTGGATTAAACAGATGTCCTCTAATCTCCCAGGGAAACACTGGCTGTCTTTCATAAACAATAATTGTTGTTCCCTCGTGGTTTTGTCACGTTTTTAGCTGAAATACGACACAAAGTTGGTGAGTGAAAGGAGACGATCAGCAGTCTGATGGGATCCGTTATTTTAGCATCATAAATCTGTCTGGTTTAGAAAATAGGACAAAATGAGTGAACATCTTCTGCAGAAGTGATGTAAAATTATTTTATTGCATTTTATTACATAAACAAATTGCCAGGAACGTTTTAGCTGTTTTAGATTATGCATATCTGCTCTGAAATGGTCTCTTTTATCCTTAGCTTTTAGCTCGATTTCTTAAACTGAATGTAGGGCTAATGCTGTCCATTGCAGGTAAGATAATGACTACCCTTGAACATTCGGTACAACCTCAATTCAGCATCCTTGTACATTTGTTCAGTTTGTGGTGGATACATGTAAACTTTGTCAAATTATACATCACAAGTTTCTCACTGAACTTTCGGAGAATTTTACAGAAAAGATAAAAAAAAAAAAAAAAAAAACCCAGATCCGACTATTTGATTACAAAGCAGCAGATGGATCAGATCCTGCAGCATTAAGTAAAATCATCTGTTTTCTGAACAGTGAAACAACTATGAGATAAAACGATTAACCTGTAAATTCACACAAAATGAATAAATGCGATGCTCATCTTTTATCCGTTTTAATTTATACCCCTGCTTTGACATTTTCTCCTCCTTCTGTAATCAAAACAAAATTGTATTTTTTTTTTTCATATATGAGGTTTAAAAGACATGAGGGTTTTTATTAAACAATCACAATTGTCAAGGACAAAACTAAAACCCAACATTCAAACTAATTCCATGAGCACTTTGGATATATTTTTTGTGATTCTGGCAGATTTGAATATTTGCAGCTTTAAACTCAGAGTGAAGTACAACTTTTCCCACTGAACACAGATAAAATGTTAGTATAAGTACACTGGGTACATACCTGCTCAATACGAGGCACCTACCTACTTGGTATTATATTATATTGTATTGTATTGTATTGTATTGTATTGTATTGTATTGCATTGTATCGTATTGTATTGTATTGTATTATAATGTATTGTGTTGTATTGTATTGTATTGTATTGTATTGTATTGTATTATAATGTATTGTATTGTATTGTATTGTATTGTATTGTATTGTATATACAGAATACCTACAAGAAACAGGATTTATTACAAAGTGACTTGTTACTTTGTACTTATAGGGTACCTGGTACCTCTAAGGTACATAGCTGGTATCAGGTACACCAGGTATGTACCCTGTAAGTATCTACACTTCTCACAATTATTGAATTAAGCAAATACATGATATTTATACACAAAGTCTTTAACTTTATTTCCACAGAGGTCCAGAGGACAAGACTGAACTTTTTTATATTTTTCTACCTGGATTACTGAGCATGCATCAGGATAATTAGTTTGAAGGAGATCATGTCTGTCCAAATTAGTTTTATGAGTGGGTTTAAGATTAAAAACGTAAAATAATCTACTTCAGCTCAACCAGGAGGTTAAAAATCAGCTCTGATAATAAAGAACAACATAAACAGGAAAATGAAATCAGTTCGGAGCAGCTGCTCTTCACATCAACAGCTGAGGTGTGAACAAGGTTGTTCCTCTTTGACTGTACATCCCTGATTTATTGATCAGCACGACGCCTGATGGGCTGTGAATGCATCTCTGTGCTGTGGCCCAATAATCAAAGGTTCATACCTTCAGTGTCTGGGGTCTAGGGTTACACATGGGTTTAAAGTCAAGATCAGTTAACTGCAGCCGAGGAAAGTCGAGGGAGATCATCCATCTGCAGCAGACGGGGGGAACTGTTGTCCTAAGCTGCACACTCTCTGGGCTGCAGAGTTATTCCTGTTTTAGTCTTCTGGGCTTATTGTAGTTATAATTTTGGGGGGGGGGAATGGTGTTCTGAGACTGCAGGAACGCTCAGGGGGGGATGATGACCTTTACCCTCTCACTGCTCCGCCTGCAGTCACTCACACTGAATGGCTCCCGTGGAAGCGTGAACCTCTCCTCCTGCTGGGTTGGTGGTTCAAAGCTCTCGGTCAGTTGTTGGCAAGTCTAGAACCACTGGATCCTTCCAGCCCACCAGAGTGAGTTCTACCATTGCCAAACACTGTGGGAGAGTGCATCACCAACTGATCCGTGGGCCGACTGGGGTTCAGGTTACACGGAGCGGCATCTCAGAGACACATCCTCCAAAACAGCCCCTGACACCTGATACCTGCTCCGTTTGCTTTCCTCTCAAAGATGAGGCACAAAAGATGTCATGATGTCCAACAGCATGACGGACTCCTTGAAGACGGACACAGCTGAGGGTCTCTCTTGTCCCATGCTGGCACTACACATGATTGCTCACAGAAGAAACAAAGCAAAAATGTGCTAGTGCCAAAATAAGCTAAGAGAATGTGACGTGTGCTGGTTCCTGTGAGGGACACGGAGGCGGACGCTGTGGTTCTGTCTCTACTCTGTTTATGGCCCTATGGTAATTCACTGATAGTGTGCTGTGACAGTGAATTCTACCAGTGCCATACACAGAACAGGAGGAGATGCAAGTAGTGTCCCACGTTACTGCAAAACAACATGAATTCAGACCTTTGTTTTTTTTTTGTTTTTTTTTAGGAGTTCTTGTGCATGGAGGTAAGAGGCCTCTGCTGGATTATGCAAAGCGGACGTGTCCTTTCTTCATCTCCAACTCTCACGAGTAAATCCACCTGTGCCATCTGCTGCACAGAGAGGCCCACGTCTCTGTTGATCCCACATTCTGTGAGTAAATCTTCAGCAGAATCAGCTTAAACTCTGACCGCTGCTGGACAGTTTGTAGTATTCTGGCCTCCATGAGCGCCGCCATGAACACAGTGAAGGAGCCGGCGTGCACTTCAGATTGATTCTGGCTGTATAGGGAATGATGTGCTAAGTGATTTTTGAGATGCACCAAATGGGTCCCAAAGCAGGGCTCGTCTTCCCGTTTCCGGGCAAGATCAATAGAGTAAAAAGCCTTGAGTGTGTGTGTTGTTGAAGCTCAGTTTTTAGTCACTCCTGGTCCGCCTGCTCTAATGTCTGATAATGGAGCTGAGAGAGACAAAGCTGAAAGTCATGATAAGGAAAATAAATTAGATTTTCACTCAGCTTCGTCTCCATCTTACCTTTCATCTTTTAAAAACAAACTATTTCCAATGTTGAGCATCCGCCTTGTCTCTTTTCTCAGAGTTTAGTTAAAAACCTCTCCTCCTACCTTTTAAAGACAACTCCAGGTCTTCAACACTTCACAGAAAAGAAGCTTCTTCTCCACTGAGAAGTATCCAGCTGTAAAACGTCTCCGCATGGAAACAGCCATGGCAGGTCTGCAGTCTTCCGTCCATCGCAGCTCCCTGCTTGTTTAACATGTGCAGCAGGGGATTTTCTGGTGGCCAGGTAATTAGTTGGTAAGCATCTTAACCCACTGCCAGTGGAGTAATCCACGCCACCCTCCTCTTTCTCCTTCTGGGCAGGCCGCCTGGCACATTTCTGGTGCGCCTTTTACGCGCAGGACGCGCCTCACCACAGGAGATGAGGAACTCTGGATTGATCATTTAACTCTGTTTAAATTAGTTTAATACATTTTACCAACAAATGTGCAACTAACACACAACTAAAACGTAAAATGATTCAAAATTATGGCTGAGTTTAGGATTTCTAACCATGTTCTTTATGCAGCAGGTAACTCACCAGCATCCACCGGCGGCACCTCCTCCCTCTCCTCCCTGCGCAGATCTGGAGGTTTCTCCTGTGGAGGCCTCCTGTCTCCTTGTTTTATACACAGGGGTCTCTCAGGAGCTCATTTGCCTGCTGTCGGTGATTATTAGACAGATTGCAGGTGGAAAAAGACGCATCATCCGTTCAGCTGATGTGAATCCACTGTTGTCGGGCGGCAGAGGGTTCGGGTTTCCGCTTTTTGAAAGTTAAGGTTGAAATCCAGCCGCGCTCCTTTTGTTCCTCTCCATACATTATGAAGAAGGTGCAGCCGGCCAGCAGAGTCTCCATCTCTCCTGCGTCCTCCTCTCACCCTGCTGCGTCTCGGGTTACTCTGGAATAACTCGAACTCCTGTTTGATCCTTTTTTTTTTCTTTTTTTTTTTTAATGATGTGACTCCAATCACTCCCAGCTCTAAAATGTCTGATCACACCTTAAATTAATGTTAAAATCTGGTGATCAAAACAGCCAAACACTTCATGGATTTAAGACACTTTTTAAAAACTATCTCTAGAAATAAATACATTGAATAAAAGTCCAATTACTGAGAGTGGCCAAGCAGCCACATTAAACACTGATGTTGCAACTGGAGCCCAGAATAAGCTCAGAGCCATGAATATTTCATTGGATCATTCTACTCCTGCTCTGAGTCAGAGCATCACTCCGTCATCTTCATCCCTTCATGGAGTCAAGAAGATCTTCAATAAAAGATAAAAAAAAATGAGGCTCACTCTGAAACTTGCTGTTATGGCCTTTCATAGAAGATTTTAACATCCAATGAACAAAAATTGTTTCAAAATTAAAGCAGATCAAAAATTAGAGGGAAAAAAGGATTTGTTTTATAAATAAGCTCATTTGATTTGTTTTATAAATAAGCTCATTTTCAGATTTCCCACCCTCGTTGTCATTTTCTAATAAACATCTTCCATGTAACAAATAACAGCTGTTTTATTTAAACAGAAGGCTTAAAGAAAATTATTTCATGGGCCAGGAGTTCTGTAGAGCAACATTTATTGTTGAATTAGGACTTAATCAAAAACTGAAATAGAAACATTGAGAAAAAACATCTGTATGGACATTTACAGACCTGTGGACATAAAAGGCTAATTTTGTCTTTATCTTGAGATGTAATTGCTGCCACCTAGTGGACTAAAATAAGACTGATCATTCTTGGTTAGTCTGTTACTCAAAAAAAATTTAATTATGGCATTATTAATAATAATCATAAAATCAGGGGTTCTCAGCTGGTCTGGATTCAGACCATCACCTGTTGATGACAAGCCGTGTCACAAATCAAAGAAACTTTTTACATTTCTCAAAGTTATTGAATGAAAAGATAGTGCACTTGGAAACAGAAAATGTATTAAAATAAAAAAAAAAGACCAAATTAACGTGAACCAAAACGATCATCAAGTGACGAGAGGGAAACGATGCTTTTAACGCTCGCTCAGCTTCGCTTCTGTAACGTCACCTGTTTTTAAAGGCCCGGCAGTGCTTTAACACACAAACATGAAACAAAACCAAAGAGCCGTTTGAAAAGGACTCAGAACATGTAGCTTTAGCCGAGCTCCTTAAAATTAGTCGCTTTACCAAACATTAAGGCTGATCAGAAGTTATTTTGACGATCCCATTGTTCTACCGCATGAGAACTGTATTAAATAAATATATATATATATACACATATTTCTGGCATGTTCTCCACCTGCAGAGGTTTTCTTCAGCTTCCTCTCACAGATTAAAAACATGCATGTTAGGTTTGTGAGTAAATTCTGTAGGTGAGGTAACAGGAATGGATGGTGAGATGGTCTCTGCGTCCCCCCACCCCATGATGGACTGGACATGTCCAGGGTGTCACCCGCCTCTCGCTCCTGGGACCCAGCACAGTGAGTAGAGGTGGGTTAGTCCATTTACACTGAAGTTCAACAAAATAGCTGAACAAATGTAAAACACACCAACTTTCCTGCTTCACTTGTAAACAACAACACTGGTTTTTTTTTATTTTATTTATTTCTTCAAGTTACAAGGGAAGCACATTTATTGACCTTTTTGCCTTTTAAAAATCAGGGATATCTTGATCTGTATCCTGCACACGGGGCTAAAAAGACAAAAAATAAAAACATTCAAATTATAGGCATCAAATATATACCGTGTGTGTGTGTGTATGTGTGTGTGTTAAGTCACAATGATAAAATCCAGATGACAACAATGCTGGACAGTGGTTTGTGTTTCGTTGCATTTGAAAACTGACGTTGTGTTGTTTGACGACTAACATCAACACGCAGCATATTTGGTACAAAAGCTTTGCAACACATTTTTCTGTCACCAAAAAAAAAACCTGTTAGTCGAATCAGATAATCTTAATGAAGGTCACCTCCTCCTCGCAGGTCACTGTGACAGCGTGATGTTTTCTTTAAAGGGATTATTGGTTCAGTTTTTGATTATGATCAATTCCTCCTGACCACTTTGGACGTGCCACACCTGTTCCCCATGATGCAACATGTGCAGCTTACAGGAAGTCACAGGCCTTCACTAAAACACACACTTGTGCTGATTTCAATTGATGAACCCCCTCGACTGCCCGGCAACATGTACGCAAACCGTCACAGGTGTAAATCAGGACAAACGACGTCTCGGTGTCCTCTGACAGAGAAGAAACTCAGATCTTGACCTTTCACCAGGCAGCAGAATCAACTTTTTACTGTTTCACCTCTTCAGCTGCACACTTCCTTCCAAATCCGTTTCATTTTGGTCCCATCATTTTGGATTAAAAATAATAATAATTTGATAGAGAACAAACGTGACAGTGATGAAAGGTTGAAAGAAAAGAGTTCCTGTCAGATGAAGGTAATCATTAGTGATGGTCACAATTACATGAGGCGGCGCAGAGGAGGAGTGCACCGGATCTGTGGAGGACTGGACTCGACGCAGTCGTCCGACACATAAAGATGCACATCTCTCCACATTTTTACAGGAAAAGTAAGTTTTTGAACTTGTGTATTATTATACAAGCATTAAACCAAACACTGTGAGAAGATTCACCACCTGCAAAGAAACCAACTACCCCTACGCAAGTCAGACACCTACTATAGTTCAACACAAGCAAGAGGCAAAGTTTTACAGTTCAACGATGATCCCGACCGAACCCCAGCCAGGCGGGCTCGTGGCCACAGCGATACAGCTCCACAAAGGCCTACACACACTTTACTTCTGTCATGCCACGGTACGCAGATACTCAGAGAGGGGCTAACACTTTCCTAAAACGGAGAGGAGGAGGGCGCTGAACAGAGGGATTTAGGAAGCTCTCCTGAGTTCTGCTGAGCAGCAGCGGCTAGCGCACAACCACACTGTGGCATGTGTGTGACTCGTCATGGCTGAAGTGATTTGGAGGTGTGTGACGCGCCTGCAGTCCCGTCTGTACGCTGAACACACACTGTGGCTTTCTGCGCTTCAATTCTCTGAAGGTGATGAGCGCTCTGGCAGCTCCTCGAGGGGGATGTGTGGAAAAAAAATCTGCTCAGACTTCATGAACTGACAGAGAAGCAAAGACGTCAACTGAAAACAGGGACCAAACCAAAAAAAAAAAAAAAAAAAGAGGTGGATTGTAGTAAAAATGGGCGAGACTGTCCTGCGGCGTCAGACTCAGTCAGGCAGAGAAAAGATCAAAGATAATGAAGCACATCGTTCTGATCTAAGCACAGTCTCTGGATGAAAAAGAGCAGGAATGGCTGACGGTGATGAATTCCTAAACGTGGGTTTGTTTATCCCCCCACCCCCTAACGTACTGCAAAACCTCGTGTCGCAATAAAAATCCTCGTGTTGCCGTAAAAAAATTGTCTCGTTTAAATACGAATATAGCACTGAGTTTCTGCTCTTTAGTCCACGGTGGGGTGAAGGCGGCTCCTCCTTCACTACAACTCCATGTCCTGAGCCTCGTCCTCCGAAAAGTCCGACATGGAGCTCTCGGAAGACGAGTCGCCCCCACCCTCTTCCTGCTCCTTTAGAGCCTCCTCTGTGGCGTATTTCTGGATGTATTCTGGAAGAAAAGCACGAGTTGATGAATAACGTTCACACGTTTAGGAGTTTTAAAACCACCCACAGCATCAGAGATCACTAAATTACGTGTTTGACGTAAAAGACAACTCTTTAAACTACTACAAAAATTTACAACATGTGCAATAATAAGTCTAAAGTAATAAATGGTGTAAAAAAAAAAACCTACTAAAAACTGTTTTACGTTATTTAAAGGGTGTTTTTTTTTTGTGAAACTGCAGATGCATTTATGTCTGAGAGGCTACCGTTGATTTTGTGTTTATAGTCGTCTGGCCGATGCAGGTACATAGCTGCGGCGTCCCCGTTCAGAGGATCGATGGGGTTGGGGTAGGCGAGCAGCTGAGGCAGGAACGACTCAAAGATGTTGGTGAGGTCTGGTAAAAGTGAGGAGAAAGATGGGTCAGCAGACATCAATGCATGCAGCTACAATAACTACCACTGGGGGGTCGCTAGAGTGACGCTCCATTAAAAATGACCATTGAACACATCCATCAGCAGACATTTGTATTCAGGATCCCTCTGCAGCCTGGGAGCTACATTTTATTTGAAAACGTCACATCTCGAGACAAAACGGAGAGTGATGATATGTTTCGGCTCTACAGCCCTTTTCCTGTATCAAACGTGAAATTTACAGTTTAAAGAAGATATCAGCTGTTACAGCAGTAACTGTTGCAGCTAATGTTTTACTGAAATGACTTTTTTATTCATTTATTTTTTATGGCAATCACAGATTTGAAGTGATGCAAATCTGCTTTTTTTATTTAAAGACTTTCAGCTAAACTCTCTTCTTCTTTACCTGCATACAATGTGAACTTTTTGTAGTTTCTCCAAAATGCTAAAGCAAATCTGCTTATTCTTACAGTATGTTGACAATTTTCCCTCTTCTGCAGCAAAATACATGTATGCAAAAACATAATTCTCCAAGTTTTGCAGCTATGATCAAAAACGGATGACAGCGGTGCCTGTTCATAAATAGTGGAAGTGTTGAACTATGCGGCACTTATCCAGACGTTTAAGTTCTACACTAAAGAGGCCAAGCAACAAAGGTATATTTTGTTTACAAGGTTAGAAGTGTTTTATCTTCTTGATCTGGATCAGTGGTGTCCAGTTCTGGTCCTCGAGGGCCATGATGAGGCACCACTGATCTAGACAGATGAGATAAATGTGAACAGTTCAATTTAAATGTCAAAGTCTACAACTCTGCTGTCTTCCTTTTTTTTTTTTTAAATAAATGTACTTTCAGAAACTAAAGTCTGGACTTTCACAACTAGTCCAAACAAACAGAAAAACACTGTTTTTGTTCAAAGTTTCACAAACCGAGGTCAGAGTCTTACAGAAGTAAAAAAAATTGTGAAGAATCAATGGAAAAGCTGCTCTATGGATGACTAAGTACAGTCAATCTTAATCATTTATTTCCATGTACAACTAATTTTATCTAAAGTATGAGAAGTTTGAAAACCAACAATGATCAGGCGCGGGACATTTTGCAGTGGACGGTTTTGCACGGGTTCTTTAAGAAGTTCATCCCTGCAAATAAAGACCTGAATGAAAACTTCTGAATCTATCTGGAGCTCCTTGGTGGCTTCACCTCTCTGTTACAGCTGAGTATGTTGCAGCGTGAAGAAGCTCGGCTGCGACTGGAGGTACCAACAAACTGCCTGGAGTCCGGCCCAGTGACTCAAAGAAAAACGCAGCTAAAGAAACAGCAAACATTTGACAGGTTGTCTGTGTGTGTCGTTTTAAATTAAAAATGTCTTTCCTCCACCCAGGAGGTTATGTTTTTGGCAGCGTTGGTTTGTCTGTACACAAGATGCAACTGCGATAATAAAAACCATTTAGCTAAAATAACAACACTTAAACATCAACATATTGTGAGAGCTTCACTGTCTACTGTGACATACTGCTAAATTAATAAAAGTCTAATGAAATAATAACAATAACAGATCTCTTGCTGTAGACACTTTGCTTTATGCATGGATTTTATCATTTAATATCCAAAGCAACCCAGGCAAACAGCTCAACTTTATGTTCTGAAATGTACTTATTATTTCCAGTTCACTGCCTGCCGGCTAAATGGACATAATGCTAAATCAAACTATAAAAAGATTCAGAGAAAAAGTTAGATTTATTGGACTGACAGATTTTATTGGGTGAGCTTTCTGTCTTTGGATATAGTTTTGAGTTTTCTTGATTGAATGTGCTGCGACCTCCAACACATGGGGAAACACCTCCTGGTAATCAGCTCAAAAATATTTACAAAGATGTTTTCATTTGTACAAAATGAAACCAAGTTGTGCTGATTTGGTGGGAAAACAGAACGAAATGGTGGTTTTATATAATTTTCTAAACCTTTAGGACACAGTGCATGGTTGATTTAATGACTGTTTTACTGTCTTAATTTATGGTTTGACGCCTCTCCTTTGGTCTCACAAAGTAAAACTTCAGATTAATAATTACCACCAACTTGATCAATTTGTTTCACAAATTCATCTCCTCAGCTTCATTATTATCCAGAGTAGTTAAGATTATTTTGTGTATTCTCACATTTTGATAGAATCATTTAAATTAAATGCACAAGTTTATCTCGTGTATTATCTTGTTCTGAATAAATTCACCCAGATGCTGCCGATTTAAAGGAGCAACCTAGAGGTGATCTTACTGCACTGCTGATTACACTCTCTTCAACAAAGGGAGACAAACAATCCAAAAACTTTAGCAGCGTCACGACTTCCAGATCAGTCAGCGCTGAGTGAATGAGCTCAGTACCTGCAGCAGTTATCTGCTGACTTGATTGAACAGACGCAGTGTAAAGCTGCAGAAGGGCTCACTTTGTGTGTTATTGGTTGATGGTGTCGGTCTGTTTGTGCGACCGTCACAGATGTGAGTATAACCTACCGTAAAGAGCCGTCCACGTCTGGTTAATGACATCTAAACACACCGTTCCTGACCTGAGAGAAAGACAAGACCGTGAATAAATGATAGACAATAAAACAGCTCGAGCTTTAAAGTGAGTTGAGAAGTGAACAAAACTAAACATCAGGACAGATTTCCTGAATGGTTAATAGTACCGTATTTTTCGGCGTACAAGTTGTACCTTTCTGCATAAATTAGCATGCCTGCGACTTATACAGCAAAGCAACGTATTTATGTTTCCCCCATATTTATAATCCAATTTTTGGTTGAGATCTGACGAGTTCATTCATTCAGACATGGAAAATATTGAATACAGTACTAACATTTTCAGCCGCTAGAGGGCCACCGACTCATATGGCAAGCCAAGAGTCTCATTAATAGGTAAAAGTGGCTACCGGTATTAGTGAGACACTTGGCTTGCCACACCAAAGCCACCTTCGTCGCACTCCAGAAGAGCAAACATTAAATCAGCTGCATTTCGCCGCGCTGCCCAGGTGAAATACAGCTTATTTGACCGTCAAAGTTAATTTATTAAGGAAAAGTTAAACCGAGACACACATTTGCTATAATTTCAAGCAAACAAATAATTGTTTTTAAGTGTTAATCTTGTTAAAGTCATCCTGTGCATGCTCCCGCGGTCACCATTTGGCAGCCAATTCATTTTTTGGCACAACATAGGTCCACATTTCCAGGTTGTCAGCAATGACGCACAATAGATGTGACTTATACGGCGAAAAAAGTATTTATGGACTTTTCCACTTTATTAGACATATTTGAACTGATGCAACTTATACAGTGGTAGAGGTGCACTTGTTTGGGTGGTCGACCGTGCGCGTCCGCTGAGTGCCGCGGCTGAATGAATGTCCATTTGGGCTGATGGGTTGTTGGCAGTAGTTCACCTGAATCTTAACTGAATTTTTTTATCTCTTTCAACCGGCCGATCAGCGCGTGGTGAAATGGCCGTACGCAGCTGGTGATTGTATTACAAGCCATGTTGGCATTCAATTGGATCGTTGGCCGCACGCGTCCCTGACGATGTAAAAATCCTGGCACCGACCCAGCCCGCACATTAAGCACATTATTATAGCCTGGCCTGGTCCTAATCCGATCGGGCAGGGCCGGGCTAGAAATGACAGCTCTATGTAACAGGCGTACGATGTGTACGGCGGAAAATACGGTACTTAAAATGAACAAACATGCCGGTAATCAAAAAGAGGCAGAGCCTCCTTGTAGTGATACAGGATATTTAATAGGTTAAATATCTAAAAAAAAAAAAAAAAAAAAAGTTGAACATTCAAACCACAGACATCTAAAATTGTCCTACTTACGCTTCATCAATGTTGGGATGAAAGATTTTATTCATGAATCCTGAAGAAAAAATTTTTTTACTTATTTGATCAAATCACACACAAATCCAAGCAGGATTTATTGGCTTTACTTTGAAAGTATCCTTACCTATTGATGGTGATTTGAAGGGGTATTTATCTGGTAGGTCCACTCGAACTTTCCAAACACCTCCTTCATAGGGTGCTAAAATAAGCACAAAAAACTGTTCACATAATCAAACACGATTCTATTTGTCAGAAATTATAACTGGAAATTATTCTTCAAAGCAGATAAACTGCTGTGAAACACAGAGGGAGAGGAGTCTTACTTCCAGGCGGTCCGTGGAACTTGACCACAAACTCATTGAGTCCACTCAGGATCGTGACTTCATGTTTGCTCTCAATGCTGATGTCAAGTTAAGACAAAAGGTGCCAAGTACAAGAAAACAGATGTTTTCTCTCTGTGACTGAGCGACCAGTCAGAAACAGGACACGTCATTTTTGAAAAATAAATCTATATTCCAGATTGTGCTTTTATCGTTGCCCACTTTGACAACTGCCCGCACGTTTCTGATTTGATCTAGTGGAGAACACTTTAAAAATAAAAACAGGTGGACTAGGACAAATGTTAAAGATTAGTATTGATCATCTGTGTGGTTTGAGACTCAAGCAGGAGAAAAACTGAACCTTTAATGTGGTGAGAGGGAAAAAGCATGAGACCGAGTCAGATGTACGAAAGCAGCACAAAAAGATGGAGTGCATTTATTCTGAACTACTGCTTTATCTTTACACATAAAATAAGCAAACGACAGCATCAAAACAAGGTATTCCATCTCGTTTCTGTCATTCTAACTTGTATCATCGATATTTCAACGATGAAATATTCTTAAAACACAGATGACATCTTAGTCTTCTAGCTGTTGGAATATAAAAATACGAGGCATCTTAATATACGTAATCAAACACCAGACACTTAAAGTCAATTAAAAAATTGATGGTGAACCAAAAATAATGATGTGACGGCTTTAAACGTGACCTCAGACAAACATCCTATAAATAAAACCTTTTACAAATGTAGACCCGTCTCCCGCTCATTCTCCCCCAGGGTAAGACACAGAACCTCCAGCAGGGCTCCTTCAGTCTAATGGAGGAGCACAAGAAAAGCTCACGGTGAACAATATTTTTCACCACTGTCCACACTACAAAGACACGAGGTGGTAAGGTGTTTTTATACCCAAGCTCTACTTAATACAAGGAAATAAAATAAAAAATACCTGAAACACTAAACAGGATACATCTGTTTACATGTGAACGACTGCTGGAAACTTTGGGGGTTTTTAGCATTTATTGTGATAAATATAATAAAAACGTTTACATGAATATTGCCATGCTCACTGAATCATTGTAGATTTCATACAAGGCAGGGAACTATCAGTACTATGAGATAGCTGTAACCATCAGAACTACAGTCGCTTTAAAATTATTGTAGTTTAATCCAAACTATCATATGTGCTGAGGGTACGCATTCTTTGAAGGGGAGATTATAAAAACGAGGTGTGTTGTGATTGACAACCATGCGCAAAAAAGGAGTGTGGTTTGACCCTAGAACTACAGGTATATTGTAAAACATGGAAACACATATTACATTTAACAAAGTTGAGTCAGGTCCTCTGGACGGATTCTTTTGTTGAAACGTTTCATCTTTAATCCAAAAGACTTCTTCAGTCCGAGGAGCTGCAACAATATAAACAGCACCTTCTCATAGTGGATCAACCAGTTTGCTGGTGACCGCCAAAACTAGTTGTTTACCTGCAAAAGGAGGACCATCAACCTAACAATTGTTCGTTAGTGCCCTGGTGGCCGCTTGCTATTCACAGAGGGCTGAGTGATACTAGCAATAACAGCATTGTAGGACAGACAGTTGAACATGGGGGTCCTCAGACTAAAGAAGTCTTTTGGATAAAAGACGTAACGTTTTATCAAGAAGAATTCATCGAGAGGACCTGACTCAACCTTGTTAATTTATCTCCCTGGATTACTGAGCATGCATCAGGACACATTACATTGTTCGGTTTCAGAGAAAACGAGCGGTGCTGTTGTGTGCACGAACGTCCGAACCGCAGCAGAAAAGCTACGGTTTCACTGAAAAACAACGTTATGAAAACACTGCCTGTTTAAACATCGTTGTTTTGTTCGTCTTTCTGCTGAGCTTTAACGTTGACTGATGTCTGTTAAGTTGTGTCTCCAATTCAAATGTTCTGTTTACATCTGGTGATTATTTTTACAGGCTCACTGTCCATCGCATGCAGAGACTATCCAGAGTACTCATCGATAGTTGGTAATAAAACCTGATTCTGCTGATTTATTATGTGGTACACTTTTGGTATTGAATGATGTGTATTTCGTAGTTCTTTGTATCATAGATGATTTAACATATAAAAAATTGAAAGCTTGTGTGATTTTCACTTTCAATTTTAAGATAATCAAAATGCATCAATAAATGTTTAATGTTGTTAATTTTTTTTTTTTTTTTGCTGGCTTCCTTTCTTGGATAGAAAACTTCAATAACTGGTACAGTATTTATAATGTAAGTGAATGTTTCTGTTCAGTGCCCTGGGACAACTTCCATTGTGACTTGGCGCTATATAAATAAATTGAATTGAATTAATCACACCCCAGCCTTTTGTAATCGTAATTGGATGGCGAAGTGCTGAAAGAGTCCCACTCCTGATATCTTCTGAACATCATCGATGTAAAGCTGTAAAACTAGCCCAACAAAAGCACGTAGAAAACGTATGAGGCAACTTTCACTGTACCACACAACTTTAAAAGTGGTTAAACTGGTCTGGAAATCCAACTCTTGTACGGTTTTGTTAAAAATAAAACTTTTTACTAAAAAAAATATAAAAACTGAAAACCCTAACAATATAATCATGTTATTTTTATTAGTTACTCTCTATAGCTGTTTTTAGCCTCAGAAACGTCCATAAACATAAAAATTGGTGTTGGATTTAATTTGTTTAATGCATGTTCTTTGATTTATGTAACATACAATCCAATATTTTATAAGCTAAAACAATGTGTTATAGCTCAATAAGTAAATCTAACAAATATTCAGCCACTAGTTTAGTCAGCCGGTTGTTTCAGACCTGTGGGGATAAAAGCAACGTGAGAGCTCAGTCCTGCTGTGTGGACTCCCTGCCCCCATCCCTGCATACATGTGCCCCACAGCTCGCTTGTTGTTCCCCATCAGCTGAGATAAGCCCCGCCCTCCTCCATGTTCCGGATGGTAACAAGCTGACCAATCAGAAAGCAGCTGCTAGCTGCAGGACAAAAACAAAACAGTTCAGCTCGTGTACACTGAAAGTCTTTTATGCAAAAATAAATTAATTAATTTGAAAATTTTAACAAAAGAACAAACTTCAGTTGCTGGCTACAAACATTTTATAGCATTAAAAAGGTATATACTGTATATATATATATGTTATAAAGTATTTCCTGAACGGCTGTCAATCACAGAAACGTGATGTGAGCTAAGCACTCAACTAAACTAGAAAATAATAATCCTGGAGAAAAACATACTTTCTTTCCTCTTATCACCAATTAAGCTTTTTTTTTAACTGTATAATTCGCGATAAACACGCCAACCGTGACTGTGTTGTGAAGGATGTCATAATTTGAACGAGATTCGAGAACTTTTCATTCAAAAACTATAAACAAAAAAGGGGACAAGTTATCGATCTACTGTTCAATGAATCAACTGCAGCTGTGAATCCACTTTATTAAAGATCGACTTCAAATCGATCCTAATTGTTGGGTAGCATGCTAAGTGGCTAGCCACAGCAGCGTAAACGTAATAAATCGTCGACTGACACCCGTGTTCTTACAAAAAACTGTTTACACTACGTAAATGGCCCCTTGGTTATCCTTCACATCCTGTTGTCAGTTAGAGGGGTTACATTTTGCTGCTCGACTTAACGCTTCAAAGCTCGGGCGAACAACGTTCGAAGCTAACAGAGTTAACAGCCATCTTTGTATTGCAACTAGGTCCGCATCATTTACACACTGGCGCGCGTAACGGCGCACTAAGTAGCTGCCCATGTCGGCAGACTATAGGAAACAAGACTCTTATTTCGCCGCCCGTCGGATTTTTTTGGTCGGATGGCGTGCCGGCGCATAAAAATGTAGCAAACCCACAGTTTCCGTTGCTAATTTGCTATTGACACAAACAGAACGACCACAGCTAGGCTAATGCTAAGTGAGTTCAGACGAATAACCCAAAAATTAATGGCTCGCTTTCGCAATTCAGCTAACTAGCTCAGGCTATAGACACCATATACAGTAACATCAAAGTACTTACACTCACACAGTATACACAGCAGCCATCTGGAGCAAATTATATAATTAATCACCATAAAAACAGCTGACTTTTTCCATTGAAAGATGTGTCATTTGACTGTTTCGGCTTGTTTGTGACCTGTAAAGGATACAGTTTCACCACGTCGGTATCCATTCGCCTTTTGCCCGGACTTGGAGACGACATTTTTGTGTGTCCCTAGAAATAATCTAAAAAAATAATAATAATGACGCTGCCTTAACCTTTCAGCCTGACAATACCTACAAGCCCGCTGGACGGTATCAGCAGCTTTCCCACAGAGTCCACAGGCCAAATCTTAGCAGCAACATCGCTTACTTGAAGTACTCCGGAGCGTCTCACCCTGACCAGTTTCACCTAGTTGCGTTCTGTCCTGAAGACTCTGCCGGTGACATCAACCTCCAGCGAACGAACCGAACCGACCAGAGGAGGGGCTCGAACACAGGAATACACCACAAAAAGCGCAGCAAACTGGGAACTCCAGTCAGACTGCTGCTGTCTGGACCATTCTCATACTTACATTGTCACCCTTAAAGCTTCTTTTAACACAAAGCTTTAGCTCATTCTATCTGATTTATGTCTATGTTGAAATTGCCATATAGGGAGCCTGTGTTGTGTCACGTGGACGACAGGACTCCAGCACGAGCGAAACTTGAATACGTCTCGTGCTTGATGTGGGGTTCCATTTGTTTATCTACCAAAGACACATATGACTTCTACAAAGACACATATGACTTCTACTTTTTTTTTTAAACAAATGGAACCCCATATATTGACGGCTGCAGATATTTTCCGGTGATATATAATGAAATACAGTACAGAATACATAAAGCTCTTAAAGGAATGTGTGTCTCCTACAGCAGGTTTACTCGTGGTTCCTAGAGTTTCTAAAGTGGGAGGCACAGGTTTCAGCAGGCTCCTTTCTTGTGGGACTAACTTCTAGTTTCTGTCTGTGAGACTGACTCTCATTCCATTTTGATCATTCCTGTTATGATTGGCTTGGGTTTCTTGAGCTATCCCATGCTGTCATAGGCTTAGACTGATGGAGGACCATGTCCTCATTCAGCTGATGTCTTTACTCACTCTCCATGTGACTGTAATGTCCTGCACCTGGACGTAGAAACTACACCTGGACCATAGAAACTACACCTGGACCATATAACTACACCTGGACCATAGAAACACCTGGACCGTCTTCCCATCAGATAAGTCCCTTCACTGTCCATTACAACTCTTAAAAACACATTTTCACTCCCTGGCTTTTAGCACCGACTCTGTTTTTACTCTTGTTTTAATTGATCTTAATGTTTTAACAACTGGTTTTTTTAATGTGTTTAAACTTTCTTGTTTTTATGTGTACAACACTTTGTTGCAGCTGTGATTGTTTTAAAGGGATTTATATTATTATTATTATTATAGAAACTACACCTGGACAAGCCATTTTGTGTTTGTCCGTGTTTTCTTCCTGTCCTCCAGCTAGTTGAGGCAGATGACTTCCCATCCTGGGCCTGGTTCTGCTTTCTTCCCTTTAAAAGAGAGTTTTTCCTTTCCACAGTCGCCGATCAGTACTCAAGATGGAAGATATGACAAAATGTAGATTCAACGCTGCTGGCTTCTTTAAAGACATAACTTTTATTCATTGGCATTTTATAACACAATAAATGTTTTTGTACAGTGCCCTGAGACCTCTTGAGATACTCACCTTGGGCGTTGAGAATAATTCTCAACTACTACCACACCAAGTTGTAGCTCAGTATCTGTAAAATTAACAGCATTATACCCATTTTTGTGTTCCTGTAACTGCAACCTTGAACTGGGTTGACTCCAAACGTTGATGTACATAATGATGACTTTCTGAGAGTTTCATCAAAATCCATCCTGCGATTAATGAGATATTTTGCTAACAGACTGACAAAACGAACACACAGTCAAAATTTTCCTGTCTTAGGAGTGGCAATACATTTAATATGCTGTTGAAACACTGCTTGCACTGAAATGGTTTATAAAGAGCAACATAACACTCGACAGGGTTTTTTTTTAATATCACCTTTTCTTGTACAGCAGCTCTGCAGAAAAACTCCAGATTGTTTTGTGATTTATTAACTTTATGAAAACTTTAAAGTGTTAATCTGCAATTGAAGTTGATAAGAAAACAAGCAAATTATAAAGGCATGTTATGGAGAAACAACTGGTTTAACGCTGAAATAAAACACTAAAATCTTGAAGCAGCCCCAAACAATCAGGCAGTATGTAATTAAATTTTTTTTGGTGCACCTTCAGCTAAAAATAAGATCTCGTTCTTTGCTTCTGCATGCTGTGGTTTTAGGCGAGCTGGGAGATCTTTTCTCTACAGTCAGAGATGGAAGTTTTAAAAAAGCTGAAACAGAAAAGATAAATTAATAAATGATCTAAAATGTGGAAAATTATAGATATCACAGACATAAATGCACTCGTAGAAGGTAATCTTTGAAAGTACATCTACTACTGGTTCTACAAAATCTGAACTTAAAAACACAAACATGACTCTAGTTCGGTCAATTCTACAGATATCCAGCTACAATGTGGTGTGGTGGTGGCTGAGACTGATCCTCAGCACATTCTGTACACAGATTGAGGAAGATAAAATGGCATGGTATGTTCAGTAACAGTCGGTCAGAAAACTCAAGCACTGCCATTGTTAACCTGTGGAGTCAACCTGTTTGTTCTGTTTTCCTCCTTCAGCTCCTCTGGGTGAGTTTCACATCCAGGAGGCAGCCTGTCGGCTCTTGATGATCTGGGGGAAAGGTTGACGCTTCATATGTGTCATGAAAATGAGTCACTCATTCCTCGTGACTGGATCAAGGCAGACGTTTGTATGTTTTACATTAAAGGTTAATAATATATTTAAAGAAACAGACAGAATGGGTCTTTTCATGTTAGGGTTCATGCATCTAAAGGCTAACTCAGTGCAGTAAATGAACAAAAAATATAATTCATGTCCGAACAATCATTTCTAGGTCTGACTTTAACACAAATCCAGGATGTTTAGAAGTGCTCATAAAACCTGACAAACTCTGTGCATTGATTCACCTGTAATGTCTGCTAATCATTTAAAATAGTACAGAAACCTGTAGGTGATATATTCGTTCATTCAACCTTTATTTACACAGATTAATCCTATTGAGCCTCGGGGACTCATTTACTAGAGAGACCTGATGATCACCTGATACTGACATATTTTCCTTATTTACAAAATAGATCAAAAATATTTAAATTTATTGTTTTGCTTTTGTTTGCTTTCTTTTCCAGTTGGTATATTACATAATGTAAATAATGCAAAGAGTAAAATCCATTTCTCTGTGCTGTGTTCCTTTTTTAAACACATTTTTAAAAGTCTAAATACATATAATGACTCTTTTTCTTTTTGATTTGTGGTCATTATCTCAAACAAGGCCACCCCCACCCCCCATCCTGTTTGGCATTGTGGCACTCAGAATTATTGTCTGAGTGTCTAGGTGATGCCCAACAGATTTACTTTCACAAGCAGAGCATTATGGCTGGCCTTTATGCTCCACTTGATATACAAATAAAACTTTACTGTATTAGAATTTGCTTTGGGTTTGTTTAAGATGTAATGGACACGGGGATGAAAAGAAAAAGAAGCAAAAAGGTAGAAAAGTGAGATAAGGGTTAAAGGGGAAAGAAGGAGATAGGAGTAGAGGAGATAGAGAGGTATAAAGAGAACACAAATCAACATAATTGAAGTCTGCCTCTAGACCTGTGGAAAGGGGGGGGAGGGGGGGGGGG
>JARVGS010000002.1:21244733-21268803 GCA_031762315.1 Hypsolebias antenori
GGGGGGGGGGGGGGCGCCGTTGGGGTTGCTCGCACAGGGCGCCAAATAGGCTAGGACCGCCCCTGCATTCACATATCAGTTCATCGTTGACAAAACAAACAAACAAACAAACAAAAAAAAATCAGTTAATCGTTGACGTCTTTCTTTCTGATGTATTCGTGGATCTTAGTGGTCCTGTAAGCAATGTATGTAACTCATTGTTTATTTTTATGGTGAACAATATGTGGAAAAAAAAGTCTGATGAAGACCAGAACTTAAAAGTGTGAAGACTGTTACAAAATTAGTGTGACTTTAGAGCATAAAAGCAAAGAGTTTCTGAGCAGAAAGCAGTGTTTTTTACACAGCATCTGAAGCAGTGGCATAAAATGTCATTAGACAGAGGTATTTTCTAAGAATGGGTCTTTTCAGACTGTCCATGTGACTTTCTCTTCTATAAAATGGTTTAACCTCTTCTGCTTATAGCCATACCACCCTGAACACGCCCGATTCCATCTGATCTCTTTAAAATGTGACTAAAAGCCAAACAAGAATAAGAAAAATTGTAGTTTTGAAATGAATACGTGTAAAAATCAAAAGTGTGTGTGATTGTTGCTAAAGAAGTGTGAGCACCCCCTGGTGATTATAATTACTGCTGACGGCATCTGGACGTCTCCCATCCAACTTTCAACTAGAAGTTGTCATATGTCAAGACAGTAAGTAATCGATCCATAGCACCAATTAGACTCTACAGGATGATTATATAAAAATGAAAAATAAAAATAAAAAAGATTACAATGATGTAGCATAGTGCTGTGTGGATAAATGAGGGCACAGTTTGCGTCATTAAACGCTTTGGCTGCGTTCACTAAATGCTTAGTTTACTGTAATCATTTTCTTCTGTGGTTCTTTGACAGAGGGATCAGTTTTGAAACAGACAGAAGAACAGTTTGACATTATTTTACAGTCAGTCCTATTATTGTTTAGAATAACTGCATATACAGTGTAGAACACGATGTGAACTCGTGTTTTTGTTAGGCTTTATGCCGTTTTAACGCAAACATATGCACCTGTTGTTCACGTCTACACTTTCAGTTACAATTTAATTACGACTTTCCATGAGGTTCATGAATGCCACATAATACTCCCTCCTCTTCTGATTGGTCGGTTCATGGCTGTGACGTTGCGTGAAGTTTCAGGTGTGAAGGGTTGAAGCGGAGACCTAGCTTAGCGGATCAATGCTACGACGGTAGTAAAGTGGGTTCTTGTCCAGCTCTCGGTGTGAACCCCTTCTCTCTGTGTAAAAAAAATGCCCTCCTCTGATCCCGATGCAACCTTCAGTCACCTCAACGCGTTTGAGAAACTGTCGTGGAGGCCCTCGGTCCAGGACTCAGGTCTGTCAGAACCAGCTGCTAACACACAGCAGCTGCCATGATTGTCAAACCACAGCAGGCGGATGGAGTTTTGTTCTCCATGACCATGGTTTTTATGATCATGTGGTTAGTTTAAGCTATGGAAAACTATTAGTTTGGTTTCTGCAGCAGGCGGGCTAAACTTAGCAAACGTTGCTACGGAAGTAACGCCAGTGCTGTTAAAAACAGACGTCAACAATAACATGTGACAGTGTGTAATAGAAAACCACTTGGGAGACCTTAATGTTCAGTCAGTCTATTATTCTTTTTTCCATTTGGTCATATTTATTTATTGTAATCTGTGCATGGTTCTGTGCATATACTTTAATAGTGCTTACATCAAATGCACAAACACTGTCTCTTTGTCAGGCTCCAAGAAGCGAGCACGGTGGCTTCAGGCTCGACGACTCTTCTCCCCCACCTGCCCCAACCTGCGGATCCCCAACAGGTTCCTGAGAGAAGGTGCTGAGTCTTCAGGAAAAAGATCATCAATGGATTAAGATCATGTTCAAACAGGGATTCTGATTTTAGTATAAATGTCATGGATCCCACAGGACACTGTATACCGCCTGCCCGCAGTGGACACCGCTGTGTTGCAGACAACGCCAACCTGTACGTGTTTGGAGGCTACAACCCCGACTTTGAGGAGGCGGGCGGGTCAGAAAATGAAGACTACCCTCTTTTTAGGGAGCTTTGGCGGTTTCATTTTGCCACAGCCACCTGGCAGCAAGTTCGCACAGAAGGCTACATGCCCACGGAGCTGGCGTCTATGTCAGGTAGGTCCTCATATGTGTTCACCCAGCAGAAAGTGATGCAGGAATTATATGTTCTTTGAACATTTTTACAAGTTAGAAAAAAAAAAAAAAAAGAAAAATATATTTATTAGTGTAGTTTATTAGTTCTAGTAGCCATGGTAGAATATGCTGGAATACCAACAACTGACAAAAGTGAAGATGAAACGTCAAACTTAAGATTTTTTTAATTAATTTATTTTTTGTGTGTGTCAGATAAAGAGGCCACAGTCGGTGATAGTAGTGAATATACATAATGGACATTAAAAGTAATTTAGATGTCCAAGATCTGGAAGTTGATATAAATAAAGCACAATGCATCGCAAAATACTGACAGCACGTTGGCATTAGAATCTGTAAAAAGCTCCATAGAAAAGTTGTGTGCACTGTGTGCTGTGAGGGGGCCAGGCCCGAAAGGGAAGGGAGAATTTGTATCGACTGAGTTCAGTGCTGGATGGAAAATTTAGGAAGTTGCTGCAGCTTGAAAGTTGAGAGCCACACTGAGAATCATAAAAAACAAATTAGGGCTGCAGAGTGATCACCCTGCTGGTGGAAACACACACAAAGTCCAGAGTTTGTGTGTGCGTTCTCTTTTGATTAAATGCACTGAGGTGCCATCCTGTGCTCTGCTTGCATGGTAGAAAGCTGTGTTCAGGACACCACGTCCACAGAAATGGGTCTGGAAGCAGTGGGTCCAGAGCTCTTTAGAACTATTAACAAAAGAGTGACACCTTTCAGTTTTGCATTTTATCAAAGTTATTTATTATTCTTTGACACATGGCCTGTAGAGCACAAGTTATTTCCAGTTGGATGAATATGATACTGTTTTATTTTTATATTGAAGTCACCAGTTGACAAACTCTGCCTTGCTGTGTGACCTGCTACCTTTTTATTGCTTCTTCATTAACAAGCTTGGTTTGTTTTTTCTGTCTCTCTGGTTTTAGGAGGATTATTGTCAAAACAAAATGTTATTGGTTTTTGTTTATTTTTCCTGCTGTACCAAACCGTGACTTAGACATTACTGAGTATAAACGCTGCAAATGATTTAATTTACCGGTAGGTATGTTTGTCACATTTTCTTTTCCTTTATAAACACTTTTGTCTCTTACTTCTTCAGCAGAACACATATGGTTCTTTAACAAAAGGCACGTGCTGACCGAATTTGAATTTCAACAGGTATTGCTTTTAATAGCCAAAAATTAACTTAAAACTCAGATTTCAAAGATAACATTTTGTTTAACAAAAGCAGCCAGAGCTTGTAAAAGTGACTTAAGCCCTATTTGCACAGGATTAGTTTTACCTAGGGACCACATGCTATTTGTAATAATTACAGAGGTAGTCTGTGTTGTTAATCCTGTGCAAACTGGCCATGTCAGTAATTCGTAAAGTAAAAATTCCCCTGCAAACTACCTACTATATTTTGCTGAACTCCAAGTTCCTGTGATAATACTAATTCAATGCAAATAGGCATCTCTGTGATTTGGACAGAGTTGGGTGGGATCCGATACGTAATTATGTGGTTTTTGTTTAAGCAAAATCATTTGGAAAAATATAGAACAACGCTATTTTAAATGAACGCTCTGCTTGTTTCGCTTTTGGAGATACTGCTACTTCCTTCACTGCAAATGACAGCAGGTGCAGAGACGAGTGCGTTATCAGCTTGTCCATCTATCTATCCATCCATTATAGTTACCCACTTCTTCCTTTTCGGGTAGCGGGAGTCGCTGGTGCTCATGTCCAGCCATCATTGTGCGAGAGGCGGGGGACACCCTGGACAGGTCGTAAGTCCATTTCAACCGGAGGGTCAGTAAACGCGCGGCCGCTGACAGCTGTCCATCTGAGCTTAACATGGCTTTTTTTTAACCTCTTAAACCAGCCGGTTGGACCTGCCTCCTCCTCAACAAGTAGATTAACACAATTTTATATTGTGCATTCCTTAGTCTTCTTTAGTGCTGATTTGTAAAACCACATCAAAGCCTGAGACCGGCCCAGCCTGCACATAAACACATTATTATGGACCGGCCCAGTCGTGACAGCGCAGCAGATTAACATTATATCTGGAAGATGTCCGTAAATTTCAGCTAACTCTCAGGATCCTGGCTGGTTATCCTGTGCGAATGTGCCACATAAAAAGCAGACACTGGGGAGCAATTCATTTATTACATGTGGTCCTTAGGTAAAACTAATCCTATTTGAATAGGGTTTTAGTAAAACAAGTTGAGATGGTTTAATGCAGGGATTTTGTCAGATGTGAAACTGGAGTTTATTACTGTTTGTCTCTTTCTCAGCTGCCCTTCATGGAAACAACCTGCTGGTGTTTGGTGGCACTGGGATCCCCTTTGGTGAAAACAACAGCAATGATGTCCATGTCTGCAATGTCCAGTACAGACGATGGAACCTGCTGAGCTGCCGAGGGAAGAAACCAAACAAGATCTATGGGCAGGTAATGTTTGTGTCAGAGGAGACCCAGCGTACGTTTCTGTGTATCGCCTGATGATAAAACACTCCTCTGTTGCCTGTTTCCAGGCCATGGTTATAGTAAACGGCTACCTGTATGTGTTTGGAGGGACGACTGGCTACCATTACAGCACCGACCTGCACAGGTTGGACCTGAGTACCAGAGAGTGGAGCCACCTCAAACCCAACAACACACCGTCGGATCTCCCTGATGAGAGGTCGGTCTGCACAGATGAGTCTAGACACAACAACCGCAGCAACGTGTTGAACGTTAACGGTCCACTAAAGACTGAAAAAAATCATTTCATAGGTACAGACATGAGCTGGCTCATGACGGACAGAGAATATACATTTTAGGAGGTGGAACTTCGTGGACTTCGTATCAGCTAGATAAAGTGAGACGAACACAAACTAAAAACTGAATTGGTCACTAAAAGTTGCTGCATTTGTTTAATACTATTTCTGCTCATCAGATGCATGCATATAACCTGGAGACCAATTACTGGGAAGAAATAGTAACTAAACCCCACGACAAAATAGGTAAGTTTTTCACATTTGGATATAATTTAGTTAACCATAGGATTTGGAGTTCACCGTATGGATTTAATTTCTCTCATCACAGGATATCCGGCAGCTCGTAGATGTCACAGCTGTGTTCAGGTCAAAGATGGTGAGCAGGATTTCTCAGCATCAATTGGTCACAGTAACAATGAGTTTCCCCATCTCATTCCTGCCGTTTTTGTTTTTACACTCAGAGGTGTTTATATGTGGAGGTTATAACGGTGAGCTGATCCTTTCTGACCTGTGGAAGATAAACCTTCAGACTTTCCAGTGGACCAGGCTGCCTGCGGTCATGCCTGAACCGGCGTATTTTCACTGTGCTGCCGTCACTCCGGTCAGTAAAATATCTTTAAAAAATCAAACTTACAGAAATAGATGAGTTTGTGCAACTTCAAGGTTTTCCATACCTTTACTTGAATGTATGCAGAGTAACCAAGCAGAAAGTTTCATTTTGTTTTCTGATTGTTTTCTCTCAGGCGGGTTGTATGTACGTCCACGGCGGCGTTGTCAACATGTCTGGGAACCGACGGACCGCTTCTCTGTACAAAGTGTGGCTGGTGGTTCCCAGTCTGCTGGAAATGACCTGGGAGAAACTGCTGAAAACATTTCCTCATTTAACGCAGCTGTCCACCCTTCAGCTGCTCAGCCTCGGACTCACACACTCATTAATCCAGAGGCTCAAATAGAGTGAATGAAGAGGAGGAACGCTGACGCTGGAGTCGATGGTAAGTAGAGGAACAAAGCTTGATGTTAGATGATGAAAATACTTTAAACTTCTTTTTTAATAGTACATTCTTTTGAGTTTCGTATTCCCTTCAGAGGTAACAGAGCAGCAATTTCAGCCTCTATGCACTCTATTAAAAATTTGTTATTCAAACTTTCTTTATCAGAGAAACCTGTGGAGCACAAAAATAATTTGACTCCTCAAAGATCTCCTACAGGAAGGAAAAATGACCTGGAAGTGTAATTTTAGCTCATGAAGGTTTTATTTTACCATAGCTGAAATTGCCCACTGAACCCGGCTGCAGTGGTGCCTCTGACTGGAGCTATTTTAAACACTGCTCTGTGTGAGTCAGTGAAACTGGTAGCCTGCCTTTAAGGTGAGAAGATTGTCAGAAAGAAGAAAAAAAAAGGCACTCCAACATGGAAGTTAAATTTTTTTCAATTTATTTATTTTATACATTTACAAAGGAGGAATGGTCCATGAATGACTTTAGAGCAACAAGCCCATCACTGTGAAACTTGTTTCCACTTCTTGGTTATAAAGTTATGGCTCCACAGTGATTCTGAAGCCTTTTCCTTTCTTCATTCGGTGCCTTCTGACCTCCAAAACATTTCTTGAAACCATTTGACTGAGTTGGGTGAATGATCTACACGGTGCTCTTCACTTGAGCCTTTTAGACACTTTTGGGCATGTCGTGCTGTTGTTGGAGATGCTCCTGCAGACTGTGCATTAGCTTAAACTCACTGATATTTGTATTTATTTTAAACACTGTGCTGGTTATTTTGTTACAAACTTTTGAAATGTACTTAAACCTTCAGCTGTTTTTTTTTTTATTATCCCCGTTTGTTTTCATTGTCATTTTTCCACCATCTTAATTTTTTTTACTATGTAAATACTGTTGATCTGTTACTTTTACATTTTTCTAGAGGTTGTAGCCATCTCATGCTTTGGTACTAGGAAAAAAAGAAGTACTTGTCAGAGTGTTGTAAGTATACCGGTACTCATGATGGTAAATACTGTGACAGAAGTGAAGAGTTTTCTAATGTTGGTATGCTCATATTTTTTTTTGGGTCCATTATGAACACCAGCAGTTTTTCTCCATGTACTGTACATGAAAACTCTAAATCTGGTCCTGATACCTGACACATACCTTGCCTTTATTCATTTAGCATTTTGTTTCATGTAATTGTTTTGGTATGTTTTTGTATTTATGTGCACCCAAACACACACACACACACACACACACTCACCATCTTTCTCAGACATGCCACAGCCTTATTTATGCTTTTCTTCAAGCAGTCTGCTGCTTGTTAAACTTATTACAAGTTAAGATTGGTGTGTTCACGTTCGTCACTTCTGATGTTGAAAGCTAAATCTTTTGCATGTACCGGTAAATGTTTTTTTTTTTTTTTTTGCATGTACAGTAACACTGAGTCTTGGTGGAAGAAGTGAATGTGTCCCTAAAAGTAAAAATGGCTGCATTGTTTAGTAGTTTTTGTCTGTACAAACAATAAAAAAAGGCAGCTGGTTTTTGAAATTCTTTCTTTTTTTAATTCCCAAAACATATCCAGTTTAAAGATAGGAATAGCAGCTTATTTATCATAGATGTGTAATTTTTATCGCAGCTTTACAAATTTTAGCCAAACATTCATAGAAATGTTACTATATTTAATCATTTGTACTGTTAAAATACTACTTTTACCTCTTTCACAATTTGAAGACGTATCGGTTAGCATCTGCATTGTACGTCATACAGCAGTAGTCATGACAGTGTGCAGTCAAAGAGAAGAACCTACCTGAGATTAAAAACTTTAGTTATGTGTCGTATGTAAAAACTAAAATAAAACGTTCTTCCTGTAACTCCCACACCAACAAGTGTTCCTATCGAAACTCACAGGGACTGTGACTTTCAGGCTTCAAAATGTGAAACTCCTGAGCTGATTGTCAATCCTGCTCCTAGCAGCCGGCTGGAGATGGAGCAAAGAAATACAGAGCCAGAAGGATGAGGTAGACGACCACCAGAGCTGTGCCTGAGGAGATCAAGACTGATAAATACACAATGAAACAACTCCCAAGTTGTTAACAATGCACTTCAAACTGTATTCAACCACTTCGCTAAATCAGTTTTCTTACAGATTCCTGGATTAAATCTATGTTGACCAGCTTATTATGACAAAGGTTAAACTGGATCTTTCTACCACATTGTGATGAACAGGAAATTTAGGCAGAATGATAGACATCTATTGTTTATTAACCTTTATTTAACCAGGCAAATCCCATTGAGATCACATATCTCTTTTGCAAGGGAGGCCTGGACCTGAAGGCAGCTTAACATACATATTTTTGGTCTGTGGGAGGAAACAGGAGTGCCCAGAGAAAACCCATGCATGCACGAGAAGAACATGCAAACTCCACACAGAAAGAAACATTATTAAACATTGAGTCTTAGAAAGTTGATTCAGTTGGACCCTAAAAATGATAAACACCAAGACTTTTTTTTACAAAATAGTCTTGGTGTTTCTTTTCAAGCAGCAGTTGATTTGTGTTTATGCAGATGCTGTAGGCAAATCAGCCTGGAGATTGTAAACAGGGAACATGTAGGGAGCGCTTTAATCGCTCTTTTGGAGACCTGTTTGTTGATTTACATCCAACAGACTTTAAGAAAAGTCAATTATGTAGCATGATCAGAAGCGCTTTGATTTGTTTCTTGAGTTTCAGTTTCATTTAAATTTACACGTTTATCCACTTTTTACCCTTTAACTGCACAGAACTTACCCTGAAAATAATCAGACTTGCCATCCATGAAGATGTAGTTGACTAAAACAACACTGAAAATGCTGGCCCACATGTGCTGGTCGCTGAACACGAGCACAAAGCCCACATCCTAAAGAAGAAGACCTTATCAGATATAAAACATGACTTTTTTTGTGTTTATAAGGAAATCAAACAAAGAGGGAAGGCCTTACACAGAAGGCATTAAACAGGACCAGGATCGGCATCTGTAGCATGCAAACCTGCACAGCAATACAGCTTCCAACCTCCAAGCTGCAACAAAAAGCACATTTAAAATACAAAAAATGATTTTAAACTTAACTTTTGGTAAGACAGAAACTACCTCAAACTGATGTTGTTCTGGAGGGCAAACTGAATCCCATTAACAATCTCTGGGATCTCAGGTACCATTGCAAGAACTGTCACTCCCAAGAAATACTGGAGGAAGATGTAGAGCAGGATGACACAGCTGGAGGAGGCTACGAACTGAGCATGCTCAGATCAATGTGCAAACCTGCGAGATGTTGGGCTGGTTGAGGATTGGTTGGATGTGTTCAGTCGCAAGGTCAGCGCATGCCGACGTGAGCGCAGTGGCTCCGATGAGGATGAGCAGAGACCTCCAACGCGACCAGTGGACAATTGCCCCATGGTGAACGGGCACTGCTCAAAAAGATAAAACACTGTAACCATGACAACAATATCTTTATAGTTTAATGTGAGAAAAAAAAAGTTTGAATCTCACTCTGTCCATCTCCAACATGGAGGTCATAGATGTAGGAGTGTGTTTTCAGTGTAAATATCAGGCCGATGATGTACGCAGCAGGCAGAAGGGCAGACACCGTGTACACGAGAGGCCTAACAGAAACACACACACACCAGATAATACACACAAGCTAATTTTAAATACTTGAGTATCAAACTCACAAAGTGACACTTTTCAAGAATAGTTGCTGCCATGACAGGTGGGCGATAGTGTTGTTACTGGTCTGTCTGTGTGTTCTCGTTTGTCTTTTAGTAGAAAAACTTCATGAACTGCTGGAAAGAGTTTCATCAAACTCCCAGCATGCAATCACCAGACAAACATCTACAACTGGTTAACACATTCAACCCAAATAACGATGGCCATCGCAGCTAATCAACCTGCAAACAGGTGACCTTGATCATATATACCAACACTGAGCTAAAACCTGGTGTGGTAGTAGCTGAGAGCCATACATGACACATACTTCGAGCTCTAAACAAATCACACAAGATGTTTATTTGAAATTTGAGTTGTTATATGCATTCCTTCAAGGAATGCAAGAATATTCCTTATTTGTAGAATCCGCTTTTAAATGTTTTATCAAGAAAACAATGAGAATGAAGTGACTTTTACATTACAGTATATGCCCAAGTCGGGCACAGTTTATTTTATATTGTAATAAATTAAGTGGAAAAGCTTCAGTCAGAATTTACAGTCCTAATAACTGTGAAGAAATGAAACAGAACTCACTGGACGTGGCTGTGGAACAGCGTGCCGTTTTTCTATTGATAAAAACAAAAACCAGCATTAATCCTGGAGCAGTGCTCGTGAATCTGCGCATGTTTCAGAGTCCCTCGTGTCTAATGACCAGATCATAGTGGCAGTTGTGGCACACAAACGGTCCGCTGGCGTTGCCCGTGCCGTTTCCTCCTGTGTTTGTGCACGCGTCGCACACCAGGTTTCCATAGGCCTTGGAGAAAAGTGTAGGGGCGAACACACCTGCGAGCGCCGGAGACAAAAAAATGTTCCCATAAGCCACTGGAGCAACAAAAATGTAACTGGTTCTGTAGTCACATTAATTACATTTCCAGCTGAACTGTTAAAGTTTATGAGCTTTTGATGTGTTAAACCTAGATAATTCTTTCAAAATAACAGTAAAAAAAATGTTATGTTGGTCTGTAAGAACTTGCCTCCCACGGAGATGAAAAGCAGCGCAGAGCTCACTCCTGCAGACCGACTGTTGAACCGCTGCTCGTTATGTTTCAGGCCTCCAACTATCATGCAGATGCCCTGAAAAAAACAAGAACGTATTTAGGTTCGTTGATAAATTTACAGATAAGACACAAGACTTTAAGGCCCTGTTCAGACCTGGCATAAACACTAGCACATAGAATAAACAAGTTAATTTACAAAAACAGACATTTTGTATTTTTGAGTCCGAACAGCTTTTGTGATAAATGTCATTAATTTAAAAATGTAGTTTCACGTTTTTGTTTTTCTAATAGTAAAATCGTAAAATCTGCTGTCGTTAAGCAGTTTACTCACGGGGATGAAGAGGATGCATCCGAGCAACGTGCCTGTCAACGCCGCCTTGACAACCTCCTGTAGACATGGGTTGGCTTCCTGGCGACCTTTGAGCAAGGCTGCGATGTAAAAAGTCAGTTCTGTGACGGAGCCAAAGGTGGCATTGACCACCGCGCCGACAGCAAAGTTACTCTGGGCAGCGATACTGAGGAAACAAAGATGATCAACAATGAAATCAGAGCTGATTTGAAGGAGAATTTGCTCATTCTTTGTTGCCACAGGTGTGAAGATAACCATTTACCTGGCAATGCCCATACCAATATAATATGAGAGTGGTACGATGGAGCTGATTGCTATGGTGAACTTGACATCAGAACTGGCAAAATGATTTTCTTTGTCAACATATCCAATTACCAGAGCGACGATAACTAAAGGGAGGAGGTCTGAAGAACAGGTTAAAGGTCATAACAGGTGTATGACACACACACAAGCAGTTGTGATAAAGGATACTGACGGCGAACACATTGATCCCATCCACAGTGTACTTGTAGTAGTACCAGTTTGCAGCATGGTAGCAGCACAGCAGTGCTCTGGTCTCGTAGCCCTGATGCTGAAGTTCAGTAAAAAAATATATTATTAGTTAATCTGTCTCAGATGATGTGCTGTGATGGATACACTTTAATTTCAACCTTTCTGTGCGAGCTGGTGGAGATGTAGACATCCTCAGGAGGCAGGAGGAGGATGACGCTCAGAGTCTGAGCATTCATCTTGGAGACTGGGATGGTGAACACCAAGATCCACGTGATGAAGCAGACCAGAGAGTGAACGATGAGCAGGGGAGGGAATCCCAGCAGCAGCCACACGTAGGTGGAGAAACGACGCTACCAAACGAGGAGGAGAGGTTTCAGTTCATCACATATAAAAGTAAAATTTAAACACGAACTTCCTCAATTCTTCTTTTCCGTCGCCACATCAAGTCATCCTCCTCCACCTCACTCTGTCCTCTGCATCCTCTGTCCTCACTCCAACTACCTTCATGTCCTCTCTAACTGCATACATATATCTCCTCTTTGGCCTCTTTGGTGGGAGGGGAAGGGAGAGGCAGAGCATCAAATTTACAGGGCCTCCAGGTGAATAGAGATAAGGTGGCCGGCCAGTCAAGGCCAACCAGGGAGCCGACTTCAGATAAGCAACAAACGTTTTGGGAACAGGCAGAACTTTACTTATTCATGTCTGCCTTAAGTCTTTGCTGGTCCTCTCGAATCCCAAACGTCCAAATTAAGTTAACAGATGCAGACAGTCTGACCAGGGTCAAATTTACTGCCAACGACTTCCTTGTTTGTTGATAGACCAGGAACCAGCCGAATCCACAGAGCAGGAAACCAGTCATCATGAATCCATTTGTATATGCATCCTTGGCACATGTCTTCTGGTCAAAAAAACTCAGCTCACCTGAAGCTTGTCTCCTCATCAATTTTTTTTTTTTTTTATCAATTGCACTGAGAGACCAACTGACCAGATCCATAGCAAAAATTTACAGCTTGAAAAACATGTAGAGAGAGGCTCTGAAGCAGTTTCACAGACAGGACAGAGCAAAGCAAAGCGGAGGAGAGAAAGGAGGGGGAAAGCGTCCGCCCTTGACAGGAGCAAGTGGTGAAGTGAGTGAATAAATAACTGTGTAATGCAAAATTCTCACCAGAGTCAAAGGTTTTAAAATTGTGTGCTTTTTCATATTTCAAATGTGAGTTTTTACAATGACATGAATCCACTTTGGTTGAGACCCTATTTGGACTAGTTGTTATCTCACCAATCTGGTCTGAACTAAATTATATTTCCCCAAACTGAGGCTGCTCAAGAAGTTATCTGCACAGGTAAAATTATATTTGCTCATGACCTTTCCACAGAACCCTACTTCAGAAGATCTGAACAAGTTGCTTTCAGTTTGATTGTATTAATAATCATCAGTGATTATTTTGTCAAAAGATCATTCTACCTTGTGTGAATATGACAAGCTTTGAGACAAAACAAAACTTCTGACTAAATAAGTCAAGAAACAATAAAATTGTTGCAGTGCAAAAAAATCTAGGGCAAGGTGAAAAACTTTTGGGCACAGCTGGAGAGAAAAAAAACTACTTCGTGTTCGCTGGCAAAGAACCTGCAGCAGGTTTTCCATGTCAGCGACTTGCACGAACCTTCCCCAATCAATTAAGAGCAACAGAGGGTTGAGGCTTCAGAAGCAAGCAGCTATTCATCTAAGAACAACAGCTTTGCAGATTTATCCCTTTATCAAGTCAGTGTGATTGATGAAGACTCAACATAAGATCCACTATATCAGGATTTAATTTTCTGACATGTTTAATCTTAAATACACTTTTGTTACTAACAAACCCATATTTTATCTACACTTTCCAACAGCTAACCTTGATGCATTTGTGTCCGGGACGACCATTACCTGCTCCAAACACAGAAACATGAACCCAGCACTGCCAAGAACAGCGGAAGATGGCTGGCTGATGGATGACCAGTTGGTTGTGGCACTGAAGATTAAGTACTGAGGTTTGGTGTGTGTGCGTGTGTCTGTGTGTGGTTGAATTAACTCTGTGAGAAATAAGCCAAGGGTCCAGTTGTCACCATGAGTCCCTTCACCTCGTCCTCCTGTTCAGCTGCATCCTAATGAATCGCTGTATCCTTTGGAAGAGACAAATCACCCGTGTCAGCTTGTTCTGGTCAATTCAGTTCCCCATTGGCCACTTATTTACTCAAGTGTTTCAGTTTGGATTTCCTCTAACAAACTGAATTTGTTTCCTCTGAACAGGATGGGGATACTGATGAGTCAAGCATTTAGTTTGAGACAATTTATTACAATTACATGTGTTTACTGTATCAGTGTCTGAGGGAACAAAGTATTAGTCACTAATGACACCCACAGACAGGAGTGGGGGGAGGTGATATCGCTCTGATTAGCTGATGGAATAATACATCCAGGGGCGGCTTGTGTGAGAGAGGACAACTTTTGATAGATGAATAAAGAAATCGAATAAGCTGGATAATGAATCCCCTCATATTTGAACATATTTGTGGCACGCCAGCCATTATGGAGCACAAGCCAGAGCATCTCTTGAGCTGGTCCCAAGCCCGGGTAAATGGTGAGGTTTGTGTCCGGAAGGGCATCTAACGTAATTTTGCCAAAACTTATATGCAAGTTCAGCTAAGCAACGCCATACTAGATCAGTCAAGGCCCCGGGGATAACAACTGCCACCAGTGCTGTTGACAAACAGGGTGCGAGCAGAGGTTGCGCTACTGTTAGACGAAGTCCACGAGGAGGGAAATGTGTCAGGAGACAGAGGGAGAAGAGGAAAGTCAAGGCTGTAGGACTGAGGGTGGCAATTCTAACATGTGGGGACAATGATGGGCAAAGGTAGAGAATTGGCTGACATGATGCAGAGATGGACTGCAGTGAACCAAGACTCTGCTCGCATTAGCGTGTATATTATAGTCGAACAGAACCTATGAGAATCGTGCTGCTGTTGTTGTTTGGTGTATTGCGTTGCACTAATAGAGATTAGCCTATACTGTATCTTAGATCTTGTAGTGTACTGTTGGGCATTTGTTTAGCGAATATCTTGGTTAATTTCTTAGATTCGTATTTACTGTTTCTTTTGACACTTTGTGTTTCTGCTATTGTTGGATGTAACTGGGACCCTGTGTACACAATTTCGTTCCACCTCATGTACCACATGTGATGCGAATGACAATAAAGAACCCTGAATCCTTGAAGTGAGTCATAAATTAATTATTATTTGTTTTTTAATAATTGAGCAAGCATACAAATATCATTATTAAACCATTAGTTTGTTTTTTTTAACTAAAGGTTTATGAAGAGATGCTGAAAACTGCTAAACACTTGATGTATCTTTTTTTTTTAATACTTGGAGTATTAAGCAGTGTTTTTAGTATTAGTGGTATTTTTTGCCTTAAATTTCTGCTTTTGTTGTTTAATGCCATATTTAGCTAACTTAAAATGTTCACTGCTGACCATAAACAAATATAATATTGCACACATTTAATGTCTTACTTGACATGTTTTAAGGAGACCAAGACACAAATGTCAATGACATTTGACCTTCTGAGTAAACATGCCATGAAGAAGATATTGATGTTTCAGCGTTATAAAAAAGGCTTCTTCTCACATTAGCTTTGTCCTCTTCTGGCAAGGTTGTTAGTTGTTTCACTCAGGGATTATCTCTCCTTGTTTAGACTTTGTCGAATGTACCTCTAAATGCATTTAGGGACTTTGGGAGTGCAATCAAGAGCGGCTTGAAACTGGGCATATTCAACCACCATTAGAGATTTGGTGAATGCTGTGGTTGATTTGTACACAAGGTGAACTCTTGTGGTCCCCAAGGAGGGGACATTGTTAATTTACAACACAGCTGTGGACAAAAAGTGCCCCCCTGTGGTTTTGGTCTCTAGTTGAACGTTAAACCACAGCACAGCTTTAATTAACAACGGGAGCTACTTTGAGTGGAACACACTTATATAGCAATGGATATTTTAGGTCTTTTAAAAAGAAACCTGTTAGTTTTTGCTAAACGTAAATTTACAAAACTGAGCAACTTGGTGGTCATAAACATATAGAAGAACTGAGTTTTGTGATGGGGTTTGAACGAAAAAAGTAGTAAATGTTTGAATTAATTCTGCAGTAATTAAAATCCAAATCTGCATCTGCACAACACAAGAAAGTTTCTATAGATATAAATCACATTCCTGGTTTTCGGATACAGAAACTTATTGATGTGGCATTTTGACTGTTGATTGCATCATACTGCACATTGAGACTGTTTAATTTTTTTTCTGCAAACATGCAACTTTTTGGTCCTTTTCACAGATCCAGTGAAGCTTTTGGTCCAACCACCCAAAAAAAGTCTACATTTCTCATACATAAAATACATTTAAGCTGCTTTTTCCACAAGTTCTAAATAAGTTTTATTATGAAGGAATGACATGAACATTTGTGAGAGTAGATCACAGTTAAATTGCGAGCTAAAGCTAAATGTACTTCACCTTCTTAAATGCCACAAAACATGTCTGCAGTTTCAACTGAGAAATTTACTGTAGCTTTTAATGAACGTCAAGTTAAGCTCATCTCAGATTTTTTTTTGTAACCATATGTCCTCGGTTGGGAAACACAGGTGAACATGGGATGTTGAAGTCAACCTCTTCTTCAGTAATGCATACTGTATTATGCTACTATAATAAATGTGAAATGCCACTACATTAAATATGAATTAAAAGTGGATGACTACCCTGCTGCAATGTAAAGACTCAGCCAGAGAAAGAATGATCTTGGATAGTTTTTGTGTGGTTTACAGGGGTTCCCAAACTTTTCCATGGCATGACCCCCCCAAACAGCATTAGCTTCTCTGGCCAAGGCTGCCCTCGCAGACGCAAACCCACAAACAATGCTACAAAATATGAAAAGAAACATTAATTTGTGGAATGTTTTAACTTTTATTCACTATTTTCAATTAGTTATCACAGCTGCTGAGATTTAAAGTGTTATAAACTAACATGTTTTAAACAGTGTATTATATTCCCACGGGGAGGGGGGGACAACAACAAAACTTTTCAACAAACTGTAGACCAGAAGAACAAAACAAAATAAATCTAACCTCTCTCAAGCGTGCTTGTCTGGATATGACATATAGAGATTACTCTAGTGTGCAATTTTTTTTAAATTATTATTACAATTTTTTTATTTCTACTTTTTAAAATCTTCTTCTCTCCAGCTTTCTGGGACCTTGCTGGCGCCCCCTGGCGGCCCCCCCAGGGGGCTGTGGCCCCCACTTTGAAAAACATTGTAAGACCTGCCCTGATGCATGCTCAATAATCCAGGCAGAAAAATATAAAACAGCTAAGTCCGGTCTTCTTGTTTTGTTTTGTTTTTTGAATGTCTAGTGGACCAGACTTAGCTTTTTTAGACGTGTAAGGCCTGGACATTCTGGGCTATATTAAATCATTTCTGTCATAACAAGAGCTTGCAGGTGTCAAATACATCTCTAGTATTCAATAATTTAAATGAATTAATTTAAGGACACTGCCAGTGACAACCTTGTTGCTATTTTGAAAGATTTGTTGCAAGAATTTTTTTCGATCAAGTTCACAATTCAAGTGACAAGACAAGACTGCAAGCCTCTGACTCAAGCAGGATGTTTGAATCCCCGTGAACCTTTAAAAACACACCTTTTGGAGACCATAGAAAATACCAATCAGCTACTAAAGTTGCAGCCCAAAGAAACTGGCACCTAATAAGTTACTGCAACTCTCTTGTTGGCGTGGCGGGCGGCTACTTGCATCACACCACTGCTCCCACTACAACCAGTGGGCTCATGCACTTTTTTCCTTGTAGACACAAAGCAAGAAACTTCCCGTCATGGTAGGAACTGTGACTGAGCCCCTGCAAGAAAAACCTCTTCAAATCCTCATACTGCTGAAAAGTGTTTCCTCCTATACAGCAAGGTTGACTCTAATGGTGGATAAAAAGAACTCCTCTATACATGAAGGACATTTTCACAGATCATGACAAAGTTGTTGAAAGACACTTCAGCAAATGTGATATATGTGGCAGTAGTGCTACCGTGGCATGATCTGGCATGTATTCTGACGGGGTCTAAGAAAGTCCTGCCAGGACAGGTATATACCATTAGATCATCAAAAAGGTACAGAATTAAAATAAAATCAATATAAAGGGCTTGAGTCAATGAAAGAATGCACAAACTTTATTATTTCTTCTTTACAAAACATTACAGAGTCATCCCCCAAAACAAAACAAAATAAAATAAATCCAACAGAGATCTTAGGAGTGTAAGTGTTTAAAACCTGATTTGACATTTTGTCTTCCTCGAACAGATTTTCAAAGTAAAAGTCTCTTTAAGTGCTAACTTTGAGCTTTGCAGCTCTGGTATAAAAAAAGCAACAAAAACTGTTTCCAGTTTGCTCTGAAAATTAAAATGAAAACAAATGGGATGGTATAGTAGAAGTACACTACGTTTGCAAAGCTGTCACACTGAAAAGTGACTGTTGTCATCATCCCACAATCAAAACCCCAAATAGTCCACAGTACAGTAGTTTTTGTGCAGTTTGAAGATGACATTAAATAAAATGATCAGATTCAGTGATGCCATCCAAAAAAATAGATAAATAAAAATCAGTTCTGCATTTCAGAACGATGGAAGAGAGGTCACAGAGAAGCACAAATAAAAGCCTTGATGAGTTCAGTGCATCTGGTCATTATGTTGTGAGCCTGAAAGCTTTTGTGTTTGTTTCATTTAGTTTGAGTTTAATGTGGGTTTTAGCTTACTTAGCTTCCTCTTGGTCCTCAGTTACCTCGTTTTTTTCTGAACTTTACAGTTACCACCACATCTAGGGGAGAGGAGCTATCACCCCTCCCAGAATTTATTTTATTTTAGTTCTTTTCTACCTTTGCCAGCTGAGTTTACTTGTCTTTACCACCTTGTCAAATTTTTGGGTTCCTAAAGCTAAGTTTATTTCAGCTTCTGCTGCCTAAAAGTTTGTATTCTGGTCATTCACACATCCAAAGCATGTCACACGAGTCATTAAAAAAAAAAAAAAAAAAAAAAAAAAAAGAAATCAGAAAAAAGCTATCAAACTTCCTGAACAAAGTATCACTAGTGTTACACAGAAATCACAGCTCAAAACACATCCTAACCAATATACAAAGAATTACAGTGCATGTATTTAGACAAGATGTGATAAAAGTATGAATAATTTTTTTGCTGACAAGGAGATTCAAATCAGAGTTGGAAAAATATTTATTTTTAAAACAGCTTCTGTCTGCTTAGCTGACACAGGTTGTGGACAGCAAGGAAGCATCAACTTAACCAATAAATTAATTATTTTCCCCCAAACATTTTTTTTCTGTCTTCTTTTCATTGAGACAGAGAATGTACAGCTTTGTTCAGTTGTGATGGTGGTTTTTTTAAGTCTAATGGGCAACTTTATTAACTTGGATATTAAAACCATGGAAAGGAATATTATTTTCTGGAAATAGAATGTAAATGCTACATTTAAACTCTCAACTGTAATGGACCCAACATGGATCCCTGACGAACCCTATGAGACGGGCTGCATTTTATAAAAATTGAACAATTGATTTATATTTATTATATATATATATAGTATATAAAAATGGTTTATATTGTTTTATGTATGTTAATGTTTGATACGTGCAAACCAAAAGTGCACTATCACATTTTCCATGCAACATGGTTTGTCACATTATTTATGGTAAAACAAACAAATAAGATAAAAATACAAATAAAATACCACAGGAAACAAAAAGTTTTCAGTCCTGTTGTCAGCCTTCAACATTCTTGAATCAACTATGAACACAAATATGCTACAGCAAGTTTTCAGATTTCCCCTTAAAATCTATGTCTATAATGCATAAAATATGAATACCATGAATGCATGATTGTGAAGAACGTGAATAAAATGGTTTGCTAATGGCATGCACTTAAATCTTATTCTTTGCTGTAGTCATGTCCATGCCTTCATTATCCACCTTTTGGTCAAGTGTCACACAGTAATCAAGGAAACTCATATTTGCACATAAGAGCGAACATCTACTGGTTTCTACCTTTTGAAATTTCAATCAGGACTCAGTGGAACAGATTCATTATCCTCACAATTCACTCCATTTTGTTTGTCTCACTTTAAAATAAAGCTGGAGTTGAGGATTAAGCGAGCCATGTAAAGTGTCCCATGATGTGCAACACGTAACACAGTTAAAACAAGTACACAGTAGATTACTCTTTGCATCCATCATAGAATTAGTGCAAACCAACAGAAAATAGAGCATCAAGTGTATAAATGCTTTATCTGTAATTTTGTTCACTTGTGCAAAAGGGAATCGTTACAAAAGTATGTAAGATGTAGGATGGATCAGAATTGATTTTAATTGCATGTATTAATAAAATAAAACTAGATGTGTTTAAATGTATCTTAAAGAAAGTGATACTGTATAAGAGATGTCATGACGGGTACTTAAATCACAAACATTACAGGAAAAGTAAATCAAATAGTTTTAAACAAGTCTGAGGAATCAAGTAACAGTGGAGATGCACGTGTTTACAATATTTACTAGAAACTATTAGTCAAAGCCACTCAAACAGCGGAGAAGTCAGCCAGAGGAACCAAGTTTAACCAGGTTTAATGTCATTTGCTCAAGTGTCATGTGATGCACTGAGGAAAGACGGTAGAAACTAGAGTGTGCCCATTCCAGTGACTTCAGACGTCAGCCTAAAACAGTTCAGGGGAGAAGGGGGTGGGGGATTGGGGGAGTGGACACAAAATTAAAAGAAGTGTGAAACAGGAAGGTTCTCCAAAAGCTGAATGTTTTCCGTTTTTTTTTTTCTGTTTTTTTTTTTTTTTTTTTTTGGATTGCTTTTCTACAAAAGCTGTATTGAATTTCCCGGTATATTTTAGCTCAGCTGAGCCCGGACATCATTATCTGGCTGTACCGGTTCTAATCAAACATCTGGACAGATGTGGCAACATGCACCAATAAACACGTTATGAGGCCATGCAGTGGAGTAAAAACAGTGGTGTCAGAAACTGCCTCTGACAGAAGCGTCACATCATTTTTACAACAATTAAAGCAGGAAATGTGTTCTTTCTTGTTTCTTTATTTTTATTTATGTTTTGCTTTTACATACAACTCTATGTCATTTTATCTTATATGATAATGGTCAGGCGAAACACATTTGTCAAAGTTTAGAAAATAAAAGAAGACATGTTTGTCTTAAGATTTAGGGTGACTTCAGGACGTTGTCATGGATGAGGGGTCATTCCACATGGCGGCCACATCCCTGAACCTGCCAGTGGGATTGTGGGAGAGCATTAGTTTCTTTGTGTCATGGTCTTTGGAATGTGTTAGAGAAGTATGAAACACATAGCCTGTTGGTTTGCCTGTGAAAAGTCCAATCACTTTTAACGCCAAGATTACAGCAAAGACCTGTTTAGCTGGAGTTTTACAAGATTTTGCCTTTAATATAAGACGTTATCACAGTATACTGTTTGATTTAAATAGCCTCTTTTCTTGAGTCCTTTTTCAATATTCAAACCTAAACCAGTATCTCACTGGGCTGTGACTGTTCATAACAAACTGCAAACAGCTTTCGCAAGGTAGTGGAGAAAAATGGCCAGAAATGTTCAGGAGGATTCTTCATTTCCTCACCTGAATCACAGGATCTTGTCCTTGTGTTGCAGGAGTTTTAACCATAAAAAGTTAAAAATCAACATTTTTGTGTTCATTTGGAAACTGTCTCAGACTTTTCTCAAATTAGTCAAGGCGTGTGAGAAATGTGAGTCAATTTTGGGAGGGTTTGGAGATGACAACTAAATATGTTGTAAACAAATTGAGACTTTTTAAGACAGTTTTTTTCTTAAACTGAGACAAAGTTGCACATAAATCACAGGTTTGTTGCATGAATTTTACAATTTGTTTACATTTGCTTATGTAATTATGTTATGAATACCAATTTAGTTTGATTCAGAATAAAAATTCACATGATAATTGTCATTTTGTGTTTCCAACCAGACAACAGCCACAGCCCAGTGAGATACTGGCTATGTGAAGATACTGAAAGTTTAAAATTAGTTTACAAAGCTAAAGGCGTTCCAAAAATGCATAGATTTCTTGACTCTGTAGCTGACATCTCTACCATAAATTAACTGCAAAAAAAAGCAACTTTAAAAATAATAATTCCCATACTTGAGTAAAAATGAAGAAAAAAGTTATGAACAAGACTTATTTGTCAAAACATTTGTCAGTTTTTTTTAAATATATAAATAATTTTCAAAAAATTAGTATATAAAAAGCACAATATATTTTTCTTTTCATGTTTCTAAAAAGCACTATCAGATGAAGATTTTACTATCAAGGCAGGACCATTCACATGCTGCTTTCCTATTTTGGATTGAACTAAAACGTTACCTGGCGTTGATGAGGTACTGAGCCAAGCTGATGTTAGCAGGGGTCCCTGTGATGGTTATCTGCCGCTCAGACGAGCCCTCCATGGCATTCGCAATTTTGATCTGCGCCCCAGACATCTGGCGAATCTCATTTATTTTGGTTCCCTGGCGTCCAATAATACAGCCTATTAGCTAGAAGAAGAAGAAAAAAGTGTCAGTCTGAAAAAAGTGAGATTCCACCCCCCACCCCCACTTCTGCTTCTCACCTCTGCATGGGTTGCCGAAGCAAGACAACGTGCATAAAAGATTTGGAAAATCAATTGATGCCAACTGCCCTTCCTGACAACCTGGACTCAAACCTGTCGCCTTGGGACGACAAAACTATGACACTGAACACTGAGCTACTGCACCCCTATAGAAATATGTGTGATGTCAATGTTGCTTTTGTTCAATAGCACATTAAAAACAACAGATGTTGACCAAATTTATTTTCAATTTAACCAAACAAAATGCAAAAAAAAAAAACCACACACTAAGAATAGCTTTAAAATGTAGAAAACGTTAAAAGAACAAATAAAAGCTGAAAAAATACAGAAACAATAAAACCACCAGCTCTATTGAATCTCATACTTTGTCTTAAAATATTATAACTTGATGTGTTTAAAGTAAAAATTGAATTTTACTGGGTTATGAAATTGTCTGTGTTTAATTTAAAATATAGTATTTTATGACTTAATGACGATAATGTTGGTGGATTGTTCAGTTGGGGTTTTCTGCTTTATTGGCCAATATAGTAAGATAATGATTTAAATTTGGAATATTATTGTTAGTCGTAATAATCAGATTTCGCACTGCAAAACAGAACAATGACTAATTGGTGTCCTCCATTTTTCTTGCTTGCCATAAAAGGTAGGTAATAAAAATTAAAAACATACTTTGCCTGACTGTAAGCTTGTGAACCAGTGAATGGATTTTGACAAAACACCCAGAAAGTAATCATTTAATAAAACCCTACAATTGACAAAAACAGCTATAATTTAGCCAATTTCACTGATATGGTCCTACAATTTGCTGTGGTAGTAACTGAGTATTTGAGCAGAATCAGATCATGGGGAATTTTTGTTTCAAGTTTCAGCATTAGGCATAAATGTATAAGTCTCTGGACATCTCTTTAGTCTTACTCACATCATTAGGAATAGTGAGTTCATGGGTGCTGGCTGGTGAACTGGTGTCCAAACCTGAAAATGTGAAGAAAAAAAAAAAAAGAAGAAAAAGAAACATTTCAATTGGAAAAAGTTACTTCAACAGACCTTAAACTGTTAAAATAAATGTTTTGTTTGCTCTTTTTTTCTTGTGGTACATATAGGTTAAATAGGCAGTTATACTCTTATAGAAACGCCGTAATGATAAACTCAACTTAACAAATAGGCAAGAAATGAAGGAAACTGTAACCCCGACTTTGCCTAGAACACAATGCACCCATAAAGAAGATATCCCAGCTAAGCTAAATATAGTATCTTACTGGGTTGTGACTATTGGAGACAAGTTGGCGAATCAATCTTGACTCACTATTGTGAGAAAATATGCACGTTCAGCAGCTTCCCTGAATTATGTGTGCGTGCAACCAAGCAACCAGTAGCAATGCAGACACAGACAGATTTGGACTTCCTTCCTTCCATTCATCCATCCATCCATCCATTTATCCATCCATCCATCCATTATTTTTTGTTTGTTCCAAAGTCGGGTCGCTGGGGGCAGCAGCTTGAGCAAGGAGGCCAAGAAATCTCTTTCCACAGCCACCTCTTCCAGCTTTTCTGGGAGTACCCCAAGGTGTTCCTGGGCCAACCGAGAGACATAGTCTCTCCAGCATGTCCTGGGTCTTTCCCGGGGTCTCCTCCCAGTCAGACATGCTCAAAGCACCTCCTGGGGGAGGCACCCAGGAAGCATCCTTACTAGATGCCTGAACCATACCATACCATACCATACCATACCATACCATACCATACCATACCATACCATACCATACCATACCCTACCATACCCTACCATACCATACCATACCATACCATACCATACCATACCATACCATACCATACCATACCATACCATACCATA
>JARVGS010000002.1:21315135-21327545 GCA_031762315.1 Hypsolebias antenori
ATTGCTGCGCCCCCCCCCCCCCCCCCACACACACACACACACACACCACCCACCTTCCTCTGTGTGTGAGCAAACAACAAGCTAACACAAATTAGGCTTGGCCTCTTTGTGTGAATGGAGGGGCCAACAACAGAGTGATGTGTCATTAGCGAGCAGGTGGGGAGGGAGGACACGGAGCTGCTCCCTACACAACTCTGTAATGAAGAGGTTTCCATGGCGACTGGGCTGCCGGTTCCCTGCTCTTGGACCGTGGAAGGGGGTGTGCAGCGGAGATCAATGTTGGCCGTTCTCGACACTGCTGAGAGTGGAGGGTAAAACGCCGGGGTTTGCAGCAGAAAAGCCCCTCATTAAACTGAACCAAGTCTGCCTTTTTGGACCCGGCTGAGGCCCGGTTGGCGTTTTAACCACTCAGTTAGACTGCAGGAACATGTGGCGTGATGTCTGATGGGCCAAACACAGAGAATGTAACAAACGCCTGGACTGTATCCTAATACATGGATCAGAACGTTCAGCTCGATGGGGAACGGTGCGCTATGACTTGATTATTGTGACTTTTTTATGCTTTTCAAAATATTTAACTTTAATTCAATTAAGCTTCCCGTAGAAATACACTGAGGTGTTTTTTTAAATTGCTTAAAACAATTTTCTTTTTGAAATCTACCACAACATGCTCTATTTTTTTCTTTGTTTGCTACTTTTAGCTGCCGCTCTGCTACTCTTAACTTTCAGTGACCATTTGGCTACTTTTATACTTCACTATGGCTCTGCTTCTTTTGGCTTTTTAGCAACCGTTTGGCTGATATCAGCTTTAGAAAGGGTTGTGCAACTTTTAGCTGCAGTTTTGTTAAATATTCTGCTGTTATGCTGATTTTAGCTAATGTTGGCTCTTTTAGCTTTTAAGTACAATTTTTCTAATTTTAGTAGGGATGCACGATATTGGATTTTTGGCCGATATGTTAACGTTTATTTGGTCGATAACCGATACCAATACCAATATTTTTTCCCCTAGACCTACTTACAGATACTACACAGCTTTCTCTGCCGTGAAATCAAAATACTACATTAATCTACATGGTCTTTGTCAGTTTGGCCTGCTACCAAATGCAGATGCCAAAAAGGAGCTGAAAATGATGCAACACTATATAAATATGTAATATGCATATAAAACCAGCGCCTTTTATATCAGTGAGTTACTTTGATGGAATGGCCGATGTCCGATATTTAACTTTAACACTGCTGATCTGCCAATCTACCGATACGATGCTGATATTGTGCATCCCTAAATTTGAGCTTTTATATATTATTTTATCCTTTTTAGCCTTTGCTACATCTTTTAGCTACTGGTTTGCTAATTTTAGCACTGTTTTGAAATTAGCTTTAGAAACTGTTGTGCAACTTTTAGCTGCAGTTTTACTAAATGGAGCTGCTGTTATGCTCATTTTAACTAATATTTGTTCCTTTTAGCTATTCCTTGTTTTAGCCTTTGCTACAGTTGCACTTCTTTAGCTGCAGTTTTACTAATTTAAGCCACTTGTTTCTGATTTTAGCTATTGTTTTGCTCCTTTTAGCTATAGCTTTGTTAGTTCAAGCTTTTAATAATAATTTAGCTGTTATCTTTATGCTCCTTTTAGCTTTTCACTGCAGTATTGATGATTTTTTTTTTTTTTTTTTTTACTTCTTTTAGCTCTTAGCTACTGTTTTCCTCCGTTTAGCTTTTAATTTTGCACAGTTTGGCTACAGTTTTGATTTTAGCTGTAGAAAGTGTTTTGAGACTTTTAGTTGTAATTTAGCTGTCTGAAGCCACTGTTTTGCTCCTTTTTTTCTTTTAGCTACTGTTTTACTACTTTTAGCTTTTACTACCATTCTGTTCCTTTTACATTTTGCCATATAGTTTTGCTGATTTTTAGCTTTAGTATTTGTTTTGCTACTTTTAGTTCTGGTTTAGCAAATCTTAGCTGCTTTGCTCCCTTTAGCCCTTAGCTAAAGTTAGCATCTGCTGTAACAGAAATTGTTTTAACATCTGCTATAGGTCTGTTTTGCTCATTTTAGCATCTCTCTTGCTGATGTTAGTTTTTAGCTATGGCTTTACTTATTTTAGCTGTTAGCTTTGCTGACTTTAAGCTTCTGTTCTGTTCGTTTTACTCAAACATTTTCTTTTGAATAAATTTCATTGAAGTCTTTCAGCCCTCAGCGTTCTCTCCTGTTAGCTAACTGTAGCTGATGTGAGGAGCTGCTCTCCTGGTGGTCCAGTTATGAGACACACAGATTTTCAGTGTGCGAGAGCGAGTGGTCTGAAAGGCTTCACAAGGAGGTGGGGGGGGCTTCTAAATCCTTTTTAAAACCTTTTGTCATTTATCCAGGGATTTATTAGTCATTAAAGAATAATAACAGCATCTGTGGCACATTTAGGGCTTTATCTGATGAAAGGCTGAACGTTTCAGGTGCTGAAAGCAGTTTAAGCTTGTAAAAATCTCTTCTCCTGTGTGTTTTTAGCAAACTGTCCAGTTGGATGAGTGCAGCTTCTCCAGTCGTGACCGTGCCTCAGTCACGTCGAGGTGCTGCGTCCCCGCTCGGCCCATGAGAAAGCAGCATTAATAACTGGGCCTGTGATTTATCGCCTGGACTCAGCAGTGTCTTTTTGAGAGGGGGGTGACCAGACAAAAGCTGAAACCCTCGGCCTCCCGGTGTTTTTAATAGCTCTGTAGGATGTGGAGGAAGAAAAACACTGTAGTCTTGGGGAGGGGGCTCCAGTTTTTGGATTGAGTGCCTAAAATGAAAGTAGTACGTTCAGATGTTTATCTTCATATTTGGTCCTTTAGATTGATGTTTTCTTAAGCTGGAAGGGGAAAAAGCTTTAATACACTTAAAAATGAAAATAATGTTAGATCTCTCCCTTTCCAAGGTGTTTTTGGAGAAAAAGCTCTGCTGCTCCTGAAGCAAGGTAAACAGCCATGTTTACCTTGTTGTTTTGTTTACTCGTTTGTTGCTTCTCAGGTTTTAATCTGAGAAAGTTTGATTGGTTTTGGACATATCTCTTCTCTTCCTGCTCCTCGGCTCCTTTATTGAAACCTGTCTACAAATCATTTATCTTCACCCCCTCTCCACATTTTTCTCTCTTTTAGGGGGCCATCTTTTTTCCCTCTCCCAGCTGGGTTTGTTGACTCATATCTGCGGTTCTGTTTCACCTCTCCCACCCTTCTTTTTAACTCTCGTGCCCCCACCTCTCAGCTCTACTCTCCTCTTTGGCCCAACAGTAAAGCTGCCACAGCTGTGGACTGTATTAGCATAGCTGCTGAGGCGCAAACTGGGGGGCCAGATATATTGCAGCCATTAGCTTTTGTTTGACTGTTGACGGTTTTTAAACATTTCGGCTTCCTTCTGTGCAAAGAGACACTGGAGAAAAGAATGCCAAGATGATTTCTGCCTAACAGCTTTTTAAAGAGCAGACACAGACGATGATGAAAGGAGGCAGCAGCAGGAAAAAAAAACTAATTAATGAAATGTGATGAGAAACTGAGGCAAACATGTCTGAAGGAGCTGAAACAGTTGGAAATGCAAAAATAAACAAAAAAGAACAAGCTTAAAGAAGAATGCTAGCTTAAAGCTGAATTAAGACTTAATAAAAACAGAACTAGCTAAAATGGGTGTCAAGTTCAGGTACTTGAGGGCTACTAACCTGCATAGAAGATAAATCACAGAGAAGCCTCTAAAACCTGCAGGAGAGTGGCTCTTGAGGACCAGGTCTGGACACCTCTGGACCAAAAGAGAACACTAGCAAAAAGCTAGAAGAAAAGCACCAGCTAAAACAACCAAAATACAGTAGTTAAAAACTAGAGCATTAACATTTACAAAAGGCCTGCTAAAACCTAAAAGAAGCAGAACAGTAGCTACAAAAAAATAGCCAAATGATGGGTACTTTTTGCTGCTGCTTTTAGCTTGTTGATGATGGCTAAAAGCAGCAAAAGGCTAGGTAAAAATTTAAAGTAGCATGTAAGACAGAAATATATCAGAAGCAGATTTCAAAGAGATCAATGTTTTTGAAGGAATTGAAATCTTTGTCTGAAAGTTTGAAAATAGTTATAGTACCTACAAAAATAAAAACAAGAAAGCTAGTCTAAATAAATGCTGAATCAGCTTTCACATTAATAATATAACAATAATAAATAAACAAACAAAAATACTAATTCTTGCTTTAGTTGATGCTTAAAATACTCTTTTGATCTGTTTCAATTGTTTTTCTCCAAAGTGTGGGCATGAACAGATCCAGGTCCAGCTGGGATAAGAAAGTTGCCCAGCCTCCAGTCAGCAGGATAACTCGCAGCTCCGGCTCCCAGGACCGGCACCCGGACCCCGCAGAGTCTCAGGACCCGGCACAGAGCCTGTATGGGAAACAACGGAGGAGGAATACGGACACTGCTCTGGCCCAGGACCTCGGCCCGATCAGTGTGAACGTGGAGAACATCTTACCAACAAGGTAAAGGCTTCACTTGAAGCCCCCAAAAAATTTTTTTGATTGATTGATTGATTGAAATTTATTCATTTCATTAAAATCAAGTCAACAACTCAAAAATAAAAACATACATTCGAAATAAAATGAAAGGCAGCAGATGAAGAATAATCTTATCATCGCTGCTCCTTTTTCCCCAAATATACTCACAACAATAATTTACCAAAGAACAAAATTAACTACATCACCAAATTAAAGACCACATCAACTCAAACAACGATTCATATAAGTTCTTATGCTATTTTTCATATTCTTTAAAAAAAATCACTTTTAACAATCTCTTAAATATATACTGAAATATGTACAGATTTCACAGGAAAATATATGTATCTGTATATTACCGTACATGCTCTGATCCCCCATTTATTTATTTTAAAGTAAATACTGGATGCTTCTATAAATATCATCAGTTTAGTGAGCTACAAAAACAACAAAAATGATATCTACATGTAATGTAGGCTTTGGTCTTCAACACCGCTACAATCTTCAGTGAAGTTTTTCAGGTAGTCCAGGTTTTAGCAGACCCACTCAGGGTCTCTGTTGGTTCTTAAAGGCTCGGTGTTTCAGAAAAATCAAACCAAATTGAAGAGTTTGAAAGCAGATACAACTTGCACACCTCACAGGATGATAAAGCAGTAAAGAGTGATGTATACTTTTATTCTTCAGTAAAGAAAAGAAGTCCAGAACCAGCAGTGATCCTGTCCCTGCTGGCCAGTCCTCTGGGTCTGTGTCTGATCAGAGCTCTCGGTCTTCAAGTGGCACCAAGTCGAGCTCTCGGAGCGGCCTCTCCTCTGTGGCTCGGCTCGTGAAGCTCGGCCGCTGTAAGAACGTGGTGGTGGTGGCCGGAGCAGGAATCAGCACATCCAGCGGCATCCCTGACTTCAGGTCGGTGCTTTGGCTCTTTTGACTCAAAGTCCTGGTGTTTGACCAAAACCTTCCTCTGAGCCCATTAAAGAAGTTGCTGTTTTATCACCCAACTGAACATGTGAAACCCTTCAGGACTCCAGGAACGGGTCTCTATGCCAACTTGGAGAAGTTCAACGTCCCTTACCCAGAAGCCATTTTCAACATCGACTACTTCTCCAATGACCCGCAGCCTTTCTTCTCGTTGGCCAAGGCTCTGTACCCCGGCGGTCACCGGCCCAACTACGTACACTACTTCATCCGAATGCTCCACCACAAGGGCCTGCTGCGCCGAGTGTACACACAGAACATCGACGGGCTGGAGAAACGTGAGTGAATCAACATCCAAACTCAAACAACTGCAAATACATCTGGAAAAACGCTCCCTTATCTCTGAATCTGTACATTTTATCTGGAAATTTGTCTAAAGGCAATGAAAAATATATAATCTACCGGTAATTCTGATTTGGATCTGACTTGGGGTAAGCAGCAGCAGCACAGCTCCTGAATGCAACATAAATGATTTTCTATAACATCTTCAACACTGCTTTGTCGATGGAGCTATTTACTAAAATTTGTTTTTAAAATTTAAATTCAAATTTATCTTATACTCGCTAAACGGATATTTACTTTTTTTTTTTAGGGTTTTCAAAAGTAAAGCAGCAATGTTTTTTCAAACAGTAAATCAGTTAATGATTAAACATTAACTCATCATGTTGGCTTCTGAAATTTAAAGATTTATTAGGTGTTATTTCATCTTTAGGTTAAGAGCTGATAGTGAAGGATTATGATGTCAGGTAGGATGTCTTCAAATTAAACTGGGTTTTTCTTTTCAACTTTTCACATATTTTTAGGGTTTCTACAGTCTTGAAAAGTATGAAATTTGGTTTTTGGTATTTTCCAGGTCTGGGTAAGAGTGTGTGTGTGTGGGGAGGGGGGGGGAGAGAGAGAATTGGTATGTTTCCAGCTTCTATCACTTGCTGCATTTCCTAAAAACAAAAATATCAAAATCTAAACATTCCTCCATCTTAAAGGGATTTTTCCCACATGACTAAAAAGTAACAGTCACCATGATTTTCTTCTTTTACCACACGTTTTCCAACTTCCAGAAAATAAAGTAAGTTACAGCATTTTCTTGTGTGACACCCCATCTATAATAATTTTAATGCCGTTAAAGAAAATGCAATACCTTTACTAATTTAGCTGACAAGCTTGTGTATGAGTTCATGTTTGAAGACTTGAATAAAATTTTTAAACTCTTCAGTCAAATTTACATGTTGAGGTAATGTTTGGAAAAAGTTGTAATTAGTTTTTCTTATTTAACTAAACAGCAGTATTTAAGGAATGAGCACATCCCTTGCAGCAGGTTTCTCTCACGATGCAATGTAAAGTCAATGAAAAAACTTTTTTTTTTTAGGGAGTAAAACGTTCCCAAATGCAGTAATTTTACACAAAGGTAAAATAACATTTGTACAAACAGTAAATTACAGTAAATTTACAAATGTTTTAATCAATCAAGTAAGCTTTTTGGGGGGGGCAGGGCTTTAAGTCAAATGCATTTCAAAGTACGTACAGAAAAAAAAGTACAAATATATAAAAAAAATCTTATAGAATAAAGTTATCTTATGTCCAAGCCAGACTGAACAGATGGTCTTGAGTCTACGTTTAAAAGTGTCCAGGTTTTGGACTCCTCAGGTCCCCCAGCAGGCCGAGCCACAGTCTCTGTGTGTAGCTGCTGAAAGTTCTTGTTCTGCTCTGTGGAACCGCTAAAAGAGGAATTTGTCTTGGTTCATAAAACAAAATTATTTCTCTGATGTCGTTGAATCTTCCATGGAGGAAGCTGAGTCGGGACTTCAGGGTTGGTCTGTCGTGGCAGCAGGGCTCTGGGGGTTTATGAGATTCACCCTGATTTCCTTAAGGCTCTGGATGTTGTGGGGCTGTCTTGGTTGACATGCCTTTATATCGTGTGGACATTGGGGCAGCGCCACTGGATTAATAGACTGTAGTGGTGGTTGTAGTGTAATATTTTGTACCACTCTTACTTATGATGCAGGTTTATCTGTTTAGACTTTTTGTATCATATATAATGGATGAACTTGTTCGGTTTTCCAATTAGGTGCTAATTAACGTGGTGGTAGTGATAGAAGTCTTAAGTTCTCCATCTTTCTCCTCTCAGTTTGCGGTATCCCAGAGGACAAGCTGGTCGAGGCCCACGGGAGTTTCTCCACAGCTTCCTGTCACCTCTGCTACACTCCATATCCTGCTGAGGAGGCTAAAGTACGTCCTGCTCTATTGTCCAATCACGACTCACCGAGTCATCAGGCGTGATCCCTTAGTTCATCTTTCTGTTTCTCAGAGCGCTATAATGAACGACGACATCCCCAAGTGCTCATTCTGCACTGCCACAGTCAAACCAGATGTTGTGTTTTTCGGAGAGGACCTCCCTCAGAAGTATTTCCTCCACACTGAAGACTTCCCCAAAGCAGACCTGCTCATCGTTATGGGCACGTCTCTGCAGGTAGATACTCAGAACATGTTGTAAAAGCAGACCTTGGTGTCTGTGACATCCTGAACCACAGTTTCTGGTTTTAGATCGAGCCGTTTGCCAGCCTGGTGAATACGGTGCGCTCCACGGTGCCACGCCTCCTCCTGAACCGGCACGCCGTGGGCCCCTTTGAGAGGGTCCCCCTGCGGAGAGGAGACCACATGGAGCTGGGTGATCTGGCCGAAACCGTTCGAAGGTTTGCTGAACTTCTGGAATGGAACGGTGAAATAGAAGAGCTAATGAAGAGGCAGGAAGTGATGGTGGGTTCTGCCTTCAGCCACTCAGACATTTGGAGTTTATCTGGAAAATGTTTTTAAAGTCGCTCCCAATTATTTTATGTTTATCGTCCACCAGTGAAGTAGTCACTGATGAACTTCTTCAGCTAACCAACTTTTACACAGAAAATGCTGCAATTTAGCCGTGATTTTACAAATATTAAGCTAAAATTTGGGGCAGTAGCCGTAAGGTCATGCCCATCGTGCTCCAGGCATTAATGCGTCTTGTCGTACAGAATTTACGTTTTGACCAAAACTCCATTAGGCGGCGGGCGACATCTGCATTCCTTCAAGGAACACAAGATCATTAACGCGTTTCTGTTGTACTAATTTCCTCTGCAGAGCATCCCCACACTGGTAACCAGCCCTTCATCTCTGACATTTTGTCAAAACGCTGCAGCTTCATCAGAACCTGAAACATCCAGGTCTGAACCACGGGATCAGAGAGGAGCTGGCAGCGGTGGTGAGGATACGGACTCTGAGACGGACTGCAAAAGCTCCGCATCATCCAACGCAAGCAAATAACGCTGCACTTTTACTGCTTAATCCAGAGCATGAAGTGTTTGTTTATATGTACTTAAAGGTTTTATCATGTTTCTAAAGCATAAGTAAGCCCCAGTCCACAACCATAGTAACAGTTTCCCTTTGTTTTTATGAGGCCAGTAATTTGTATGAGTGATGCACTGTATTCTAAGCAATATTTAATAAAGGTTGACTGCATTTCCTGTGTGTTAAAGTTAAAGTACAAGTTCACTTTATTTAAACTTCAGGTGGAATCCTTTGTGAATAAAATATGTAGTGCTGCTTACAGTACGCAAAAAGAACTCTTCTGCCAGATGCATGCCATGTGAACGTACCTCCAAAGTGTTTGTGTTGCAGAAACATGGAGAAGTTTATATTATGATTATATTACAAAACACATACACACACAAAAAAAAAAAAAAAACAATGGCAAGGAAACGATGACAAATTGAGTTTTACAAAGCGTTTGATGAGTAACAGGAACCTTAAAGAACTGAACAGGTTGTAATGAGAGAGCAGGCGGGAGCGGTTCTTTGGGGTGAGATGTGTGTTTTTGATTACTTTAAACCATTTTACTAATGAATAAATTGTACAGGAAGCTGACAACCTATAATATGACTGACAAAGTTTTAACAGATGCAAAGTACTAAAAAATAAATTAAGTCTTTGAAGTTTAGACATTTCATTGTCTAGAACTCACCACAGGAACATAAAGTGATCATCGGTCAGCCCTCAAGTCAAAGTTTCATCCTCAATAAAAGATGCACTGTGCTGCCGTTTAGTTTCTTTTAAATTAATCAAAGTTCAGCCAGCAGGAGCGCTTTCCTGCCTCTACTATCATATATTTAAATATTTGTTTTGTGCACTCTTACAAGGATAAACTTGAATAAAATAAGCCAGCGTGAAGGAATGATTTATCAAACCTTGGCAACAGTGTTGGCAGTTTAAAAACTAAGATCCAGCAAGTTTTTTTTTCCCCCCATTTTAGGACGCAAGTGATGTAGCAGTAACCATAAATACCTCCCACACGATGACCCCCCACCCGTCCCATCAGCCCACTCTTCAGTAGAGTGCCTAGCAGTGTTTGAACACAAGGTCTGCCCAAAATGATTCAAAACAAGGCTAAGAAAGAATTTGTTTTCAGTCCTCCTTTACGCCTTAAATTCACTTTAACTACACTAAAGCACGATGACAATCCTGCAAAGTGCAGCAAACACGCCCAGTGGTTACAGATGAATGTTTTTCAGCCTTTAACGTGCCAAACTATTTCCCAGCGCTTCAGTAAAACTCGTCTCAGTGATGTGGACGACCCACTTCGCTGTACAGCATTTGTGCAACGCGTGTGTTTTTTATCAATTGGCCACCTCCCGTGGAAACGTTTGAGTGCAACACGTCTTCAGGTTTGTTTGACCGTCTCGATGTAGGATCCGATTCTGTGCCAGTTTTTGAGGATCCCCTAAAACGTCCGCCTCTCGACACAGATCTAGATGTGCCGAGAACTCTCCACCCACCCCCGGCGGACTCAAGTCTTAGAAAGGTGGTTTAGATGTGCAGTGCACTAGTCCGAGTCCGATTCAGAGTTTTCTTCAGGAGGATCACAAAGAGTTTCTTCAAGAGGTGCTAACGTCCCGTCTGGCCTGACGCCCATCGGTCGAATGATGTTCTGCCTGTGGAGACAAACACAAACCTCAGATCCTAAAACCAAAAACACCCGATGTGCTCAGATTTTCTAAACTAACCAAAGCTGAGACCTAAAAGACCTCCCAGATCAGGCCTGTGTATCTGACCAGTCCTAATAAGGGTTTTCACTCGTATACCATTTGTTCTTTATTCATACACACCTCAAGGACCCTCATACTACACCCCCCCCCCCCCCCCTTTCATAGACATTCAGCCCTGTCTGACCATCCTCCCTCCCTCCCTCTGCTTTGCTGTGGCAGTTTAATTACAGGATCAGTACTCACCCTAATCTCCTCAAAGCCAACACTGCCTCCTCTATCCTAATCCAATTATACCTGCCCTGTGTCACGGCTGCCTCTGACACCATTTATCTGAGAAATAACCACCAAAGATTTAAAAAAAAAAGTGGAACGATTTGAAATTATTTGACAGACTCAAATACAAATGTTTCAGTGATTATGAAAATAAAATTGATTAGGGGAAAAACTAAGTTGTGGAAAAGAAGGTGGTCATAAAACTTGCACAACAAACCATTTAATGTTAGTCAAAAATGTCTCCTGCCTCCCTTTGGAGTGACAGAGGTCTAAGTGTTCAGCAGGTGCTCGTGTTAATTAGAGGACTGGTTCTGTATTGAGGAGAACAGATTCTTTCAGGGCGTCGAGCCATCTCCTTAGCACCTGTACTGATGGAAACACCTCTCCGCCATCACCGTGTCTTTACCGAGGAAGAGAAGAAAGCAGCAGCCTGGCAGAGGAATCTTCTTATTCGGGCCACACGCGTCTCATTAAAGCTCAACGCCCTCTGGGCCCAACAATAACAAGGTCTGCCTTCTTATGTCTGCACGTTTATTCAGCCGTGTCTCTTCCTCTTCATCCACGTTCCAGACAAATTGGTTTGTCTGGTCGTGCCTCTGTCTCAGTCCACTTCTCGTCTGACCGCTGATTGGCTCTTCAAGTACGAGAGGAATAAAGTCAGGACGCGTGGTATTAAAAACCTGAATGAGGCACATAAAGGAACCAGAGCCGACGAGGCGACCGTGCTCGCCAATTAGGTGCTAATTAACGCGGAGGTGGTAATGATGCTGCGGCGGCACGCCGGCGAGCTTCCATTTACCCCGGCTGAATGCAGCAGGCCTAATTGAAGCTACGTCGACCAGCAGGAGATTCTTCTGAGGGTGAACCAGTTGGCAGGGAGGAAGCTCAGAGTCACCTTTGTGCAGGTAGCATTAGCCTGCTGCACACAAAGGTCAACACAAACACAGCAGGACCTTCTGCTGAGGAAACACTGAACTTGAGTAATGTGAGCAGCAGCTACCAAAATAAAAAGACCATCTGAGGAGGCTTTGCTGAAGAATTACTCTTCATATGGTAGTTAATGTTTAAAACATTTTTAAGTACATAAGTTAGTTTAAACTCTTCAATCTGCAGGTGACAAAAACCTTTGAACCTCTGGCTAAAACTCTCTTTATAAAGATGTTTCCTTTGTTGTTCAGCTACAAGCAGGTGACGTCTGACACGGGCCCTTATTTTAACTGACCCCCTCACTGGCTGCCAATCAAGACTCTGCCGCTGCATCTAGCATCACCGTTTTAAGAGTTCCCTCTTATTAAAAAACAATTTGCAAACTTGCACCCTGCTTCGACATGCGGGTTCCTGCAGCAGGAACAGTCTTCTCGTTTAGCTGTTTCATATCAAAAATGTAAAAATGGATGAGGTTGAGAAATATCTAGAGATATATTTATTTTATTAACCTTTATTTAACCAGGCAAATCCCAATGAGATCACAGGTCTCTTTTGTAAGGGAGGCCTGGGCCTGAAGCAGACTAACGCGCATGTTTTTTGGTCTGTGGGAGGAAACCGGAGTACCCGGAGAAAACCCACGCATGCACGAGAAGAACACGCAAACTCCACACAGAAAGACCCCAGGTCCAACCGGGGATTGAACCCAGGACCTTTTTGCTGTGAGGCAACAGTGCTAA
>JARVGS010000002.1:21328304-21343614 GCA_031762315.1 Hypsolebias antenori
CCAAGTTTAAAATCACTTTTAAATCAGATTTTCATATATTTATCATTTGCTTGTAAAAAACGAACATAGCTGAATGACACAACATATATATGTTGTGTCATTTTATGCAAAGTTCAAACATCATGTCAGTGGACCTTTAAGTTAAAAGTGTTGGGACAATATGGTACCAAGTGGAGGATGCCTGATGTTTTAGCTTTCACTTTGGAGATTGTTCAATCCTAAGTTGTTGTTTGTTTGTAGTTATTTTTTTAATAAGGGGCAGATATTATAAGATTTTATTCTTCTTTCTGCACTCTTCATTAAATGTTTTTTTTTCTTGAATTTGTTTTGTTTCTTTTAAATGAATGACTTTTTTTTATACAGTATTAGAGGTGTTAAAGTCTATTCTGATCTGAGCTAAAGATTACATCTTAAATACTTAAACTGAACTGGTTACCAAGGTCCAAATTCACAGCCCATCTTATAACAAGAAGTGGGATGCGTTTGTGTCATGATCAGTTCCTTATCAACAACAAAATCTGGCTCAAAGCTTCGAGGTGATGTTTACAGCTGCTTTAGTGATTACTGAAATGAGTTGTTTTCTTCTCTATCTGGAGTTTTAAGTGCAGTTTATAAACCTCACCCAGAACATTATTCAAAGCCATGTATAATTTATAACCAATCTGGACTTTCGTCTGACGTTATGTGTATTTTTAGACCGTTGATAAGTTTTTCTGATGCTAAAACTAAAAGAGTTATCGACTCTTTTCCACTTTAGTGCAGCACCTTGATAACTTGTCAAACATCTTGGCCAGATTCTCAGCCTCATACTCCTTCTGCTCATCGGTCATCTCCTCGATTGGATTCGGCATCGGCTCCTCCACATGACCGGTGATGGGGTTGATGCTGGAAAACGAGAATCAAAGAACACGATGCACCTCTGCAAACAGACTCACACTCTCTCCGTTTAAAAACGTGTTAAACAAACTGACTTGGTTGTCACTCACAAAGGTTTGGCAGATTTGTACTCTTCGGTGTCTGAGTCTTCGTCTTCGGAGTATTGAGTCTCTCCTCTTCCTCCTGCGAGAAGACCTCGAGCAACAAGGAGTCCCGCTGCGTTTCCATATCCAGTGTACTTCAAGAGATTGTCCACTAAAAGGTGCACAAAGAAGTAATGCCTGTGTAACACAACAGCCAGCCACAGTCTGAGGGCCTCCATTCCAACTCACCGCTCTCTTTGCAAAGGACAAAGAGAAACTCTGCAGCCGTTTGCTTCACGCCCATGTCGACATGTGTCATGAGGCGAACCAGCTTGTTCCTGATGGTGCTGCCGACCTCTGGCCTGTTCTTCACATCCTTCAATGGAGGAAGGACCTGAAACAATGCAGGAACGTTCATTTCTCGCAGTTTACAAAATTCCAAAAGGCCTCAAGCTTCACTAAAAACGTTTTATTCATTACTGTCCTTTGTTCGCTACCTGAGCTTTGAGGTATCTGCGGATCTCCCTGTGACATCTGGATCCTTCTGTTAAAAGGCTGAGCACCGGTGTCAAACCCTCTTTGTAGTTGGAGCCCTGCTCAGAGACAAACAGACCACAAACATTTCAGAGTCTTCATGAGCTGGAGCTCAGGACGTCAGTACATGATGGTGTAGAAAATAATATGCTGTAAACATTACAGGCGACTTCTGCACCAAAGATGAGTGTTAACAATGCAGCCAAACTAAAAAACATTTAGAGATGTAGAAGCTGTTCATGGTCTGTTAAACAATGTGTTAGTGAAATTGTATTTGGATGGATGGATGTTTCATAATGAAAATCTACAGTGAATTGATTCATTAGATCTTCTAATACTGTAAAATAATTGTGGGTCTGACTTGCAGTTCACCCAGTCCTGAAACTAAGAACATCTTAAGATGAGGAAGCTACAACCACACCAAACTTCAGCTCGATATCTGTAAACTTGACAGAGTTAGAGACAAGTTGGTGTTTTCACATACAGTCTGGAATCAATGCTCACATAGCTATCTGTATATAAACCCCACAAAAAAGCTTATATTTCAATTTAGCCTTTTTTTTCTTCTTTCTCTCTTTAATACCTTCTGTTTCGACTGAAAATCTAGTTTAGAAAAATCCAGTAGTTTTGAGATATGATCTTTCATTTTGTCTAAACAAATTTAAACGAGTGCATCAATTTGCTACACTCCCCCGCCACTCTGCAGACTGCACCTTCTTCATTGTCCCTATGGGGCAGTACTGCCCCCTATCTGTGCAGTAAGGTATATTCTGCTTCGCCTCTGTGTATTTTCAGCGTGCGTTATGACTGATAAGAAAGAAGAAATATGTCACACTCATTCATTCAATATATTAGACTGTAGAACATCAGCATGTGTAGCACATGTGTAATCAAACATGTATATTGGTGATATAAAAAGAGACAGCAGTGGGCATGCACCAACCAACCTACTTCATATACATATTGTATGACACTGCGCCCCCAGAGGTGAAGAAGAGCACTACACTGCCTCACCTGCATTGTTTGAACGTGCAATGCGTAAATTCTGCGATTTTGACCACATTGAAGTGTTTACATAATTCAGAAAACACTTTTCTAGAGCAGTCAAGTGGTCAAATGTATTTTCTTTTATCATTGTCAGTAGTCATGATGACAGGTGAGGAACTGCCTCATCGTCCTAGCCTGACTGCACATCACTGCTAAACGCTCTACAAGAGCACAGAATGTCATGATTGCAGCTCTCTGCCTCCTTTCTCCCACGGTTGCACTTTGGGCTCTTGGCCACACCCACTTCTCCACAACTGAACAGAGATCACTAAGGAGAAAGGAGGAGGGAGGAGGAGCTGCAGGATGACGTTTCTCCTGCAGTGTGGGCTGCACGCAGGTGCAGCAGGTGCTAAATAATTTAAAATTTATTTTAAATAAAAATTCCATACCTATCGTGCGGCTCATGCATCAATCAACCAATTGTGTGTCAAGTCCAATCTTATTTTGAAAAACCGTGATAGAGCGAGTCCGCGAAAAACGAACCGCAAAGTAGCGAGGGACTACTGTACTGATCAATTTCTGAAGTTTCATTAAAGTCTATCTCAGTGGTTCGTGTCTCATAATTTTCAATACAGTTCTCTAATAAACCTAAATAAATTACCCAACATGACACCTGTTCTGTACCATTCATTTAGAATATGAAGTTGTAATTTAAGCTCAAATGAACCCATAAATTCCCCACATATTTGCCATGGAGGACGACCTTTACCTTGTCGATTCTCTTCTCCATGAAGTCTAATAACACCTGCACCACGTCCACATTTTTCCCGCCATATTTCTCCTGCCCCCCCTGAACGGGCACGTCGATCAACACGTCCAGGCAGGACATGGGCAGGTTGTTCAGCAGGTTCACAGCATGGCTGCAAACACAACGACACATTTACGTAAGTGTAAACCCTGTAAGACGCATCATAAAAACAAAACATCAGCTGTCATAAATAAGTAACGAATAAATGTTTGAGACAAACGAGAATTTATATGACCGTAGCTTCATAAAAGTTTGTCCAACATGGTGTCCCCTTTTGAAACCCCTCTCCTATTCAGTCTCATTTTGTCTCATGCTCTCATTCAGGCCAACTACAAAAAGATGCCAGTCAACGGGTCAAATCCCATGACCGCCGCAGCCTCAGCAGGAGGACTGTCGCTCACTTTTCCACAACGCTGTTTAAATTTCAGGCTGCAGCTACACATTCTTGGCATTCCAGCGTTAACCTTCCACCAAAGGAAGACGCCGCTGCGGGATTTTTGACAGCTCTTATAAAACAGCTAAGATTTACATCATAATCGAAAGCAGTTAGTTTGTGAGTTGTTGATGCACTTTGTCAATCTGTGCTTTTCAGGGTCAGACTGTCAGAGTAAAGATAAAGATGTTCTGCTTTCCACAGGTCGTAACGTGCAGATCGTCTTTAGCCGCAAGGAGCAGACTCCTTCCTACCTGTGAGCTTCCTCCGTCTTCTCCTCCGTCTCAGTTTTCAGCATCAACAGGTGGCGTAGGATAGCAGCTATGAGTCGAAACTGGTGGTCGTCCTCCTGTCGAACCAAGAAAATACCAACTCAGAAAAATTATTTTTGTTTAAGAACAGGGTAATGAAAAATAAGGACATAAAGGTTTGAGATAAAACCCCTAAAAGCACAAAACAGCAACACTGAATATGAAGAATCTATGAAAGCCACAGCAGCAGAGAAAACTGAGTAAAGTGTCTGGATATCTAGTAGGAGAGCAGAATCCTAAAACAACTGATGCTGTTTGGACTTACATTGTTAGAAGCTGCACCTGCAGTTCAATATTTCCTGAGCTCAAATGCATTAAAAAAAATAAATAAAAAAATCACAAAAAAATATAAACCATATTCACAGACAACTTCAGCTATAAAGTAAAAAAAAAATCTGAGCAAGCTCTATTTATTACAATTAAATGCTAAACACTTGGTGATATCTCGAAACATGCACATTAATCTGAAGTGTACTGAGTGTTAATTTTGTCTGATATAAAACAAAAATCTAAACAACACTTGAGATTCTGTTAGGTTGGTTCGTTTTCCAGACCTTGACGTTGTTTTGTGCAATCTAAAGTAGCACCACCCAGCTGACTAAATATTGACAGGGATCTTAATTATCCTAATTAGCTAGTCTAATTACCCTTAATTAGCTTGTTCTGGTGAGAACATGGTAGAAGGTCTGGGTTGTACAAATTACAATGCTTTAAAACAAATCTATGAAACTGGGTTCAAAGATCAGAAGTCTTTAGTTTTCTCTGTACACTTAAAGTTCTCTAAATACACAGGTGAATAAATAAACTATTACTGACAACACAGAAGAACAGTCTATGAGCTTTAGTTTGTTTAGTTATTAAATGATTATTACCAAAGATTGTGGAGATTACACTAAGGTTTAGAAGACCAAATTATTTATTATTTTAAATCACTCACTGGATTAATAAAAAAACACTAAAATCACAATATTTCTGCTAAGACCATTCAGCAGACTTTATGGTCAGATCAGCAAAAATCATAGGTAGTTCTGTGGACTGATGTAGAAAAAAGACTCTTTTGGCTGTAAAGAGAAAGTAAAAGAAAAAAAAAAAGAGTACAAAAAGAACATCTTTCCAACAGCTTATGTTGCAACTATTGACACTGTGTTCATGCTGATTAGCTGGATGAAGAACCGGATCAATTAGGCACCAAGTCTTGTAGAGCAGCTGAAGTTGAAAACATAACTTCATGTTCAACTGGGATATTATACTACAGGAAACATTCAAAAGTTAACAGAAAAGCTCAAAGCTGAAATGGTTTTGTTGTGGCCTTTACAACCAGGCAACACCCAAAAACAAAATAAAAACACAAGCTTTCAACAGGAGGAGTAAAACAGACTTAACTGGCAACATAAAGTGGGGAAATACACATTGGCTAAAAGGGCTGTTACTGAGGATACTAAATTTTCTATCAGGCTCTTTTCATTTACAAATTATTGCAATAAAAATTGGGATCATGATTTTAATGCTATAACAATGTCACATATTGATCTTTACATCCACAGGAAATCACTTCCTGTTTAGTGCATTAAGATATTCTGAGACTGACTGTAATGAACAGGACAAATCCAACACGCTCACCTCATTCCGAGCTTCAGAGAGCGTGAGGTTAAACAGGGCTTTGAGAGCTTCCATCGCTCGCTCGTTGTTCTCCAAGGGCAGAGGCAGAGCCTGTGGATCTGGACAGGCGGCTTCGTAGGTACTGACCCAGCGCACATCCAGGGTGTGCTCCAGCACCTCCGTCAGCAGCCTCACAGCGTGACAATCTTTCCGCAGAACAGCTCTCACATCAGGGCGGAGGGCAGACAGCAGGAAGAGAAGGCGCAGTATGAACAGGCCCACCTCGTGCTGCCAGGAGCTGTAGGAGTGCAGGCTGGCACACAGGCCACGAGCCAGCTGTATGTCCACACAGACCTGCTGAGCTGCTGCACTGTTGTACACCACGTTACAAAGACACTTCAAGGCCTCCACCACCACCCTCTGCTCCTCCTCTGGCAGCGAGGAGCCCCGCTGGTTGTTATCGACCTCCTCCTGTCCGGTCCCCAGCCCTGCCATCCTGATCAGGACCAGCATCCCCTCCCTGGTGGCCACAGGTGCCAGGACATGCTTATCTCTGGACAGGATGCGGAGCGTTTCCAGACATTCCTTCTGACAGCTGGGCTGTACTGGTTTCCTGAGGACCACCAGTACACTTTGACACAGTTTCTGAAAAGAGATTAATGTAATAAATAAACACATCAGGCATCACTCCCATCACCTGATTTCAATATGTAGCAGGCTTACACTGCGCAGGGCTTCTTCTTTTGGGTCAAACTTAAAGGTCTGAAAGTTCTGAAACAGAAAAAAAAGACCATATAATTTAAACATGTACTGTAATTCAATAAATATAAACTCAAACCTTTTCTAAGAAACATAAAGTTGTTCAGCATACAAACTGGCAGGGTTAGCCTTGCTGGCTCTGTGGGCGAATAACTGCAGTCCACATTAATTTAATCACATAATTAGCGACTAAATATAAGACATGTGACAGCTCCCGAAGCCCAAACTGTCCGGTTCTGATGTTTAGATCACTCGATGCTAGCTCCCCTGGCTAATAACGACTAGCGTTAGCATCCTGCAGTTCGTTTGTTTTTATACAACGAAACATGAAAAAAAACAAACAGAGATTTCACCTCTTGATTGAAGCGGTGCAAAAGCTCCTCCGTGTCCTCTTCGTTTGCAGACTCAAGCTGCGAGAGGATGTGGTTCAGATCCATGGTGTGAGCCCCGTGGACAACACGGCTAGCTGCTTCAGTTTGCGCCTTCCGGGTGTTAGCTTAGCTTAAGGCTAACAAGCTGCTGTCAGAGGGAGACTCCCTGACCGCCTCCATCTGGGCCCTCCTCTCTGTTCAGCACATTAATATTAAAACAAGTGCAAAAAAAAAATGCTGAAGATGTTTAAAATCACACTGCTCGGAGGAGATGTTTTAATGATTTCGGTAAAATGATTCTGGTATCTGAACGGGCAAAAAAAAAAAAGAAAAACAGTGGTTGAATTCAAACACTTTTTTTTTTTCGTTTTTTTCCTTTACTAAACTTCTTTCAAGAAATAATGGCATAAGAATGGTTCAACTGTTGTGTTTTGTTCTGTTAGGGTTGTTTACAGATAAGATCAAATGTTAAATTGCCCATAGTAACGTGATCTCGTGTGATATCGCGAGATGTCACTCTCGGAGTATCTGTTGCGAAGACTCTCAGCTACTAACACACCAAATGTTATCTCAATATCTGTAAAACTGACTGAGCTGCATGTTTGTGTCAGCTAATGATTCATTGATTCGGATTGACTTAATGAGCTCTATAGCCAAATGGAGGATTACTTCTTGAAAGTGTAATTAAAATCCATCCAGTGGTTTGTGAGATATTTTGCTAACAGACAAGCAGGGCTGACTCCAACAGTTAATACCAAAGTTTTAGGCAAAGGAGTATCACTCGGAATTAGTACCAGCTACTACCACACCAATTTGAAGCTCCACATCTATAAAACTGCCTGAATTATAGCCTTTTTTGTTGTTGTTTGTTTTATAAGTCAATTACTAGTAGGTGTGACAGGCTTGGAACTGGGTTGGATCCTACTCTAGATGTACATCCAATGATTATTTCCTGAAAGTTTCATTAAAATCTGTTGAGTAGTTCATAAGATATTTTGCTAACAGACACACACATGAGCAATCCACCTTTGCCTTTTCAATAATTCATAACATCATTTTAATTAGAAGCATCAAGGCAACAGCTTGCACTTTCCGACTTGATTCAAAGTGATGTTTTGGAAGAAAGCTGCTGATACAGCAGATATTTCAGAATATTTTGACCGATATGACTTCGTCAAAGAAATTTTTGAATTTGTTTAATTTTTCCTTCCATCTTCATAAACTCAAGTGGTAGTGGAGGGGGTGTTGGGCCTCTGAAGAGAATGTCCTGCTGCGCTGGGGCCGTTGCACCTCCATCATTGTGACCTTTGACCTTTCACCCCAGCCTTGTTTTTTATTGATTAGATTGATTCCTTCATTTTACATCACTGCAGTCCAGCAGGATTCACGACTGAGGCCTCGACTGCAGAGGACTTGCTTGATGCAAAAAGCGATTTAATCAGCCGACCCGGTGTCAGCGTCAATATCCGCTAGATTTCCTCCTCAGATCATTTCTTTATGCAGCCGCAGCCAGAAGCATCTCTTTATAATCACAGCACGAGTTACAGCACACTGCTTTATTTTTTTTAGTAGCTTAAGTGCTTCAAATAAAAGCACTTTGCATTGAATATTTTTGTTTAACTCAGCAAACGCCTTTAAAGAAAGTAACATAAAACTTGTTTATTTATAGAAAAACATCTTTAAATCTTCTCATTTTTACATAAAACTTGTAGTGTTTTAATAATAAAGCACAGTGTAGATGCTCGCCACCATAGTCATTTACAAACAACGCATTTTGCTGAAAGTTTTCACTCAATAAAAATGTTCATCGTTCAGATTTAACCTCATTAAGTTTATTTTATGAACGTTGACTGGCCCTTACCTTGGTAATGTTTGGACATTATCGTGCATGATATTTCCATGGACAAATTAAAAAACAAAAACAAATGAGGCGGTTTTAAACTGTGAAATTATTTATGGTCAGGATATTTCCAACATACACATCAGTGATGGTTTAACCGTCACCACAGATGCTTCCCAGTGCTTTTATTTACAGAAAAAGTGTCTATACTTCATGTTACTGTACACTTTGATATTTTCCTTTTTTAATAAATACCCATAGGGTAATAGGTCCTCAGTAGCTTTGAGTGCATTATAAAACATACAACCCTAAGTTAATGCATTCATTACTACCCATACAAAACACAATCATTCGTAACAGAAAATAAAAGATAAACATTACAGAAAATACATACTTTATATATAACTATATATAGACACGTGGATATAAAGTCAGAATCGTAGCAGAAAAGTTTGCAACAGAATATGTTTCTTGTCTTGACGCACTCAGTCATTAAAACAAATGTCAGATGAAAACACATGGATGGTCGTCACCTTGCAGGTACCTGGCGCCCCAGGAGGGTTAAGGCAGTACAGCTCGTCCCTGCACAGAGCAGACACCAGAAAACCTGTGGTTACTGGTGCTGCACTAGTGTCACTATCCACTGACAACACACACGCTCGACTGTTGTTGGAGTGGTGTGTGTGTGTGTGTGTGAACCCTGACAGACGTGTACATTCCTTAAAACAAAGGCACAGCATGGCAGCAGCATTGCACTCTGAATAATTTTTGCTGCACCGTTTGATAATCTGGTTGAGATTTCTATTTCTTCCATCGACAGCTGAAGTCAGATTAACAAACCTCCGCTCAGATTATGTCACAATCTTTACAAAGATTGACGCCGTCCGTCAGTTCAGCCTCCTTCTTGTGACTGACTGAGCCGTTGCAGCCGCCGGTGTCCCCAGGCTCGGCGCTCGTGTCAAGATGTCCGAGGCAAGGTTCATAGAGCTATTTGGCCCAGCCGGTCGTGGCCTCCCCGTTGATGTAGGCGAAACCGGGAAAATGCTGCGAGTGTTCGTAGTCCGAGTTCCTGCGGGGCCCCAGAGGAGAGTACATGTCTCCAGAGGTGGCGTAGCGGGACGAGTGCAAAGGTGGGCTGGTGTAACAGCTGTTAGTGGGGGACACATCTGGCCAGCGGGGGGCGACAGGCGTGGGGTGCAACCGAGGTGCGCTGCCCATCAAGCAGGGCTCCATTCGAGACATCTGGCCGTTGAGTTGGTACTGCAGGGAAGAAAGGAAAGAGTAGTTTAACGGTTACTTTAATCAACAATTTATCGCTGATTATTAGACACGTCTTTAACTACAGATCATAAAGAAAAACTTTAAAACTCATTCGATACTAAATTTACCTTTTTTTTTATCTTAACTTAAGTATCCTTCCAAACTTCCTGCCTTGTTAAAGCAATTCAGATTTTTTTAAATGAAGTTTTGTGGAAAAGCTAACAGTTAATATCTTGCCTGTTGTAGATAGCATTTGGAACACCCTCAGTTTGGAGAAACATTAATTAGCTCTGACCAGATTAATGAGCTACAGGTAAAATCTGAGCGAGGTCAGTTTCTTCTGAACTCTTGCCAACTACTTCTGCATACTTTTGTGTTTTTTAAATACTGTATATGAAAACATTTGGCTCAATTAGGAATGATGTGCTCAGAATTTTATTTTATTTTTTTTACTTTTATGTTTTTTTTTAATTATTAACTTTGTTGACAAAAATAATTTACCCATAGAAAAACATTGGGATCTCTTAAGCTCCTTCAAAAACTTTGTTCCCTGAACTCAGCGTCATATGAAGATGATGAGTATTAACATCTTCATATGACAATTTTTTTTCTGCTGCCTTTCTAATTTTAAGTTTCAGCTACTATCTTACAACTTTTAGCTCAGAGCAAAGGTTTTGCTACATTTAGCTTTTAGCAATTGTTCCTAGTTTTAGCATTTAGCTCTTGTTTAGCTCATTTTACCTTCTGTTCTGCTTGTTTTAACTCTTAACGACTGAGGTAACTATTCATTCTTCATCAAGTTTTAGGAGTCATTCAGCCCCTTTTTTTGTGCATTTTTGCAAATAATATAACCTTCTGTGTCAAACAGTGTCCATGTGAACCACTAAGAGGCTTTAGAGATTGGAGTTAAGGCAGTAGTGATCCTCTTTGGTCATGGCTTCAGATTAGCACAAATTAAACTATTTCTCCAAACTGAGGTCACTCAAAATATAGCTGTACAACAGGTAAGATACTGATTGTTCATAAACTTTTCAATACGTCAACATTAAGAGATCAAACTGTCTGTTTAAATTTTAAAAATTGTCACACTTTTTATCATTAAAGGTGCCAACAATAAACCCACATTTCCCCCAAACAGAGGACATAACTTCAGTTTAGAGCAACAGAAAGTAATTTCCTGTCAGGGGAAATTGCCTCACAAGGAAGTGTCAAAATGGACCAAATCAAAAAAATAAGCCACTTAAGAAAATTAGGGATTTTATTAAAAACTGTTATTTGCGTTGCCTATGGTGACAGACTACAAACGGCACAGATTGTTGACCAAAATACTTTGAACAGATGGGAATCCGGCAGAGTTTTCAGCTCCATGTCCAACCGCTTGCATTCACAAAGTGCAGGCATTGTGCTCCATTTAAGCTCAAATGGGTCTATTTAAAAAATAATAAAAAAGTGGAAGCTCCTTTTTCCTTTTGCTTGCTAAATATAAACACGACAGTCGATTCCATTATGAGGGCTCATGGAAAAAGACAGTCAGTGCAGAACAGCCTCCTCAGCTGCCTCTTGTTCACAAGCAGAAAAGAGACCATTGAATAACAATATTTTAATAAACACCCCTCTGCCCTGCTGCCGGCTCAAACAGATGAAGAGACCATTGAGAGCTGGAAGGAGGAGTACCCGAGCAGGGCCCCTTCTGGCCCCGGCACCTTTCACCGTCTGCCTCGGCTGATTCAGAGACTAGAAGGAGGCCCAGCTGATCTCCCATCAGGCTGGAGCAGCCTCAAACGGAAATTACCACCAAAGAGTGAAATCACACCCCGAGTAGTAACATGTCACTGAATCTCATCTTAAAAGCTTAAAAAAACAAACCAAAAAAAGTTTAACCATGTTTAAATCTTTAGTTTTAAATTGTTCCTTTAAAAGAACAGTTTAGACACTGAGAGGCCTTTCGTGCTCCAGGAACCTGTTTCTGTGTTGGTTTCTCACGTTCCCACACAAAGAACATCAGCGTGTTTTTTTAATTCAAACTACGTCCGACATGTTGCCACATTTTTGGATCATTTACACGTTTCTTTGCTTCTTGCAGTAGAAATATCTGAATATGAACAGCTCTGCAGTGTGTAAACAAATAATACATTAAAAATATATATATATATCATATTTTTCATAATAAAAGGCGCACCGGATTATAAGTCTCATTAAGCAAAACTAAAACATTTTGACAGATTTTTGAGCGCCGTGCACCACATAAAATCAGTTCAAGATCAGTAAGCACAACCAGAATTAATAGATAAGGCGCACTGGATTATAAGGTTCACTTGATTTTTGTGAAAAATTAAAAGGATTTTAAGTGCACCTTATAATCTGAAAAATATGGTATACGACATATAATAATCTGTACGCATAACATTTGGAGAGATTACATTTTACATTGAGGGCATAACTTACTATTTCACCACAAATTACGTTAATTTCTATACATTTCCTTTTGTTTTTTGCTACTTTTAATATAATTTGATGCGCATCCCTCAGCTGTAACATTTTCATTTCATGGTAGCTCAGTAAAAATATTTAAACAAAATAACACACTAAAAATGCTCCTTTTGAAAGTGAACAATTTGATGAGAACTTATTAAAGTTTGGCTTAAATTCCAGATCTAAAATTTGACTTTTCATAAAGACTGTGCCTTAAAACTTCTCATCTTTCTGCACATTGTTCTTCTTCCGACACATTTTAAATCACTTAAATTCAAAGTTCATCAAGCCTGAACATGTTAACAGTTTATAGTTGTTAAATCTAAGAAAAGTGTTCTGTGTGTATTTTAGTTTATAATAAAACATCACACTTGTAACTTAAATCACGTGAAAAAAGCAGATTTAATTATTTAAAGCTGTGTTTCAAGCCTAAGAAGTAAACTCTAAACTTCTTCCTAAGACCAGTGAGCCACCAGACTGCGTCAGACTGACCTGTGCAGAGGAGCGGTGATAGGCGGAGTAGTGGAGGGGGGCGGGGATGGCCGGGTCGTGGCCCAGGCTCTGGTACTGGCTCTGAATGGAGTGGGGGTGCTGGTTGGTGTAACTGCCATAGTTGTAGCTACCGGTGTACCTACAAATGAAACAAACAATCAACCTGAAGGACTTCAAACATTTGGAAAGGACCCTGATTAAAATCGTCATAATTACCCGTATTCCTCTCTGTACACCGGCATCCTGTGGGTGGAGGACGGGGGAGGGACGGGGGCGCTGCTCCTCATACAGGACAGCTGCTGTCCCGTCTCCGGCGTGGCGCCGCCTGCTGTTGTCACTGTGTATGTAAGGGACCAGGTATATGACTGAACGGCGCCTGGTGAACACAGAAGTAAATGCTGTGGCTACACGGCGTGAAACCTGACGGAGAGCGGAGTTCGTTCATCTGCGAGCGAGTCCGGTCTCACCTGTGGAGGTGGTGACTCCGGTGTACTCCGGCGACAGGGCGGCGGTGGGGGAGCTGGCCGAGGACACGTCCACGGATTGGACAGAGCGTGCGGGAGAGTAGGATCCAGGAGACGGGGAGGTGGGGGTGGTTTCTGTCAGCGTGAACTCCTGCTCGCGCTCCGCTAAAAGAGTTGAGGAACAAGAGATGATTAGAGCCATGAAGAGCAGACGAGTGTTTGGCCTAAAGAGACACTTCTTCTGCAAAGACCTTCAGAATGTGAAAAACAAATCTGTAACAATTAATAAATGCTTCGAGAACTTCAAGAGATCAAAGTAAATGACCCAACTGAGGATCTAACCCCCAAAAAGAGCAGAGAGAAAGTTTTTAGCTCTAAATACAAAAACTACAACAGTCAAAACCTTAAAGCTACAAAATAAAAAGATAATTTATTGTCCCGAATATTTTCAGCACTGATCTTAGTTTTTTTAAAAACTGGACTTCTATTTTGTCCACAAAAATACAATAAAATAAAAAATATTTCAACAGGTGCTTTAAGCTGATTAATGCACTCAGAACAAACATCTGGAAATCCTCCACACCATTTAACTTTAAGAAAAAAAAAATAAAAATTTAAATACGTTACCGTGTTTAAACTGTTTTGTTTCACTGATTGAACTAAATCTACTGTTGCTGTTGTCATAATTCTTAGTTTGTAGCCAGGTCTCTCTTGTAAATGAGTCCTCGAGGCTCAATGAGATTAATCTGCCTAAATCAAGGTTGAAGGAATACGTTATTATCCTTTTTTCAAAAAGGTTTCCAACGCTCTCATTTTATGATGCAGTTTTGTTTTTTTTAAACTGTCATTTTTGTTGTTTTAAAATAAATAAAAGTCACAAATGCTGCTGAAAACATTAACAAATCCAATGACATCCACAACTAAATCAATCAGAACATTACAAACAAACCCCAGCATCAAATTAACTGTGATAACTGCAGATTTTTGTTTATTTATTCTAGTTTTGTTAGTATTTTGTTATTTTTATGATTTTATTGGTTTATGAATGTGTCAGACGTAGAATGAAGATAACATGTAATTTAATGTCCTATAAGGTATTTTGTCCAAGATTATTCATGACACTGGCACACATAAACACAAGATAAAAAGCAGAAAGGAAAAAAAAAAAATCTCAAAAGTCTTCAGGAAAAAGTTTGTTACTTTAAAAAAAACACATCACCTATTGAAGTTAAAGAAAGAAAGAAGTTTCAGAAAGGAGTAGCTTAATTCACTAGGTGAATTTACAAATGGACAAACTAAACCTGTGTTTAATTCTGTGATTTAGTTTTACAGACTGCAGAAAAACAACAGATTACTTCTATTGTATACAGAAGTGGAAACAACACAAATAATAATTATCCTAATCAAGGGTTTCTGCAACTTTCAGGCCGTTAAACTGAAGACATTGTTGAGTTATTGTAAAATCTCTTTTAAAGTAAAATGCATTGCCTCTTTTCAAATTCAATCAAAATCCTTAAACATATATAAAATAAAATACAACAAATCTGTTTCAGGAGCAAAGCAACCAGATGTTTCCACAAGTCGATAAATACATTCCTTCACACATGGGAGTTGTGGTGTTTTTTTTTTTTTTGTTGTTGTTTTTTTTTTTTTTTGGTCGGTTTTTACAGAGTACTGGTAATGAGATTTAAAATCCCCTAGAACTACAGAGTGACAGAATGCCAACAGCATGTTAAAAATAAAAATAAAAAGTAAATGGGAGAAGCAAAGAATGAACAAGTGTGCCCAAATCTGGACATATTTGAGACTGCCCCCGCGATCCGACTCCGGATCGAGTGGAAGATAATTGATGGATTGATTTGAGACTTATTGCGGCCTAAAACTGTAGATTATTACAGGTGCTGGTCATAAAATTAGAATATCGTGAAAAAGTTGATTTATTTAAGTAATTCCATTCAAAAAGTGAAACTTGTATATTATATTCATTCATTACACACAGACTGATATATTTCAAATGTTTA
>JARVGS010000002.1:21355118-21369877 GCA_031762315.1 Hypsolebias antenori
TATATATACACACACAGTACATATTTATGTATTATTGCTATTAATAACAAGTGACTAAGTAATAAGTACCAATCCGACCCTGTTGTCGTTTTAATTCTGTCAAAATAAGAGTGATCAGTTTAGACGTCATGTTCAGCTGTGTTCATATTTTATAGCATCAAAAACAGATTTTATCCACATCAGTTTCTCTTTTGTGCTTTAACACGTGACCAAAATAAAAAGGTCAATATTTGTTCTTGATAACTCACCATTCCAGAGTGGCTGGTGTCGAATGAGGTTTAGAGGCTCGGTTATTTTCTTTTTCCTCCTCTGCAACAGGCGACCAAAACAAATGATAAGACCACAACGGTGACACAAACACTTATTTTGTACAGACTGCACCTCTGTGCGAACATGAACATTAGCAGAACCACAGTTTGCTCGGTTAAAGTGTTTTTCCTGCTTACGTTCATCGTTGGACATGTTCCCCAGAGACGTGTGGCTCGAGTATCGCTTGCTCTCACTTTCATTGAGGCACCGTTCAATCCAACTCTCTATAATAAAACAATATTTGAAGAATCAATTTGTACTTTTTCCAGAATAAAGTTAAAAAGAAACTGATTAAACAGTGAGTATTCTGTGTTGTTTGGAGGAAACCGCCTCAACATCTTGTCTGTTTTTGTGCTTTTACTGTCAGTAAAACTCTTTTCAGCTCCAACCTGCAGCAGAACCGATGGAAAGGCGTATTTATATAAACAGCGCCCACACAAGACATTTAAAATGTCACTAATGTGATGGAAAGGAACAACAACAATCACTTGTATGGGCAGTGCAGCCGTGGGTCTATTTGAGATGTTTTTCATCAAGACGGCAGGAATCCAGCATTGTCCCCCCCCCTCACCCAAGACTACAAGCGCACACACAAGCTTAAAAAGAGTCTGTGCACATTACTGAGGCAGTCTGCTGGAATAGAGGCCATTGTCCTGTTTTAATTTCTACTTAGAAATAGCTCGACTGGTGTGCTTTTTGTGAGCGAGGAGCAGCAAAATAAACGCTTTCATGTAGAAACACCCTGACAGAAAGAAAATCCATTCACATCTCCAAAGAAAGAGAAGCAGGGGTCCATAAATGTCACCAAGAAGGAAACCGCGTATGTTATGAACTTTTTATTTTAGTGCTTTAAGACTATTTCAGAAACTACGTTTTCCTCCTGACACGTCCTATTAAATAATTTGAACTTAATAACTAAAGATGAGCAACAGAAAAAAGGAGAAGTACGTCTTTAAGAGGATGTTTCTGTTATAAACCAGGTATTTGTGAACTCTCACAACTAAACAGAAACTTGATTTTTCCTTGGAAGTGAACTGACATGGAGCGCAGCAGTTTTTGCCAGAATGGACGGTTGGCAGGACGTCACCATGTTGCTGCTGCGTCCAATGAAAACCACGAGAAAAGTAAAGTTTTAGAAGTTTGGTTGATGTTTTGGCACAAAAGTGTCAAACTGCTGATTGAGATGGAGAAATATTCTGAAAATCTACAGGTGTCTGCAGAAACAAGGATGTTTTTTTTTTTAACTTTCATCATTCATGTCCACTTGATTCTCACCCTGAAGCATGAAATAATTAACAATACTCTAAATATTACCTGCATTTAATCAAATAGCAGAGTCACTGGCCTATTTCATCCTTTGTGGTCGTTTTTATTTTTTGTTTTACGCACAAAAGAACATTTTAAAAAAAGGAAAAGAATCGGTGAATTCACTGGAGTGAGGCTAATTCACAGATCCAGACCTCAAGCTTCATTTGCCACAAGAACAGATAAGTTGGGGATTGAAATAATTGGATTAAAAATGATCAGCAGCTGAGACGGATCTTCACTCATTTACAAACACATTCAGGGCCCCCTTTTATTTATTTATTTATTTTACAAAAAAAAAACATCCAGTTTAGGTTTTAAACATATTTAAAAAGCTAACAAAAATTCAAAATTACAAAGCTTAAAAAAATGCATCTTTTAATCCTTTGACTCATTATTAACAAATAGATTCTCAGTGAAAACAAGGTTCACTTTTCCAAGTTTAAGCTCAGCAAATAAGCTGAGGGGGAACAGGTGCACCCCCACGAGAACTTCTCGTTTTTATTCCAGACGTCCTTTTGGTCAAACGTTTCACCAAAAAGCCACTTTGTTCAAAAAAATCTTGAAACTGCTGAACAAGTGCATCCAATTAGAGCACTTATCAGAAATATGTGCGACAAAATAAAACCTTCGTAACGCGTAGAAATAAAATTTAAAAAGAGTGGCTGGGGGGAGAATCGGATCCAGAAGAGTCCAGAGGAAAGTTTGCAGCAGAAGACGAGCTTCTCGATAGTTTGAGACTGACCTGTGGAATCCATGTCAGGCTCCTCCAGCAGCCCGCACTGCATCCTCTTCCCATCAACGACGCTGGCTCTTCCAAGAAAATGGCTCGGTGCCCCCTCCTCCGCGGCTCTCCCCTCGTCTCGCTCTGTTTCCGTGACCGCTGCCCGTCACGGGAGATGTTGAGGATCTGAGGTTCGCCCAGAGAGGGGTGGTGTTGGCGGAGGACAAGAAGCAAGAAGAAGGGGGGAGGTGGGCGTTAAGGGAGGGGTGTAAAGAGGATGGGGGGGTCGGGCGGAGAAGAGGGACTCCAGAAATCCAGCGGGGGGAAAGCCAGACCCGTCAAAATGTTTGCTGATGTTTCATGGGAAAGGGGCTGATTTTATAGGAGCCCTGATGGGGACATGTCATTGATAGGCTTGGAAGGCTGATGAATGGCCCCGAGTCAGATGGGGATGTGGCAAGGCTCACTGGAAGTCTTTTGTTGGGCTGTTTTGAATAAGAAAAGCTCCCACCAAACCAAAAAAAAAAAAGAGGCTTAGATCTACGCAGCCCTAACACTTTGGCCTCCTCGCTTTCTGTTATGGCATTTCAGACATTTTTATACACCTCCAGCCTCGAAGCAAACACACACTCCTAACCTCCATCACAGCCCGCAGCCACCTGTTGCCACTCTCCACCTGTTGAACCTTTTTTTTTTTTTTTTAAAGATTTGCCACATGATTTTATTTATTCCACTTATGTTAAAACTCCACAAGTGTTTATTTTTTAATCAGAGCTTCTTTTTAAAGTTTAGTGCCTTAATTTGTTTAGTGTGCCTCTGAGAAGAGGGAACGGTCACAAAAAGGAGGGGGGTGAGGGGGGGAGTAAAAGTGCAAAGCCCGAAGCTGGGAGGGCTCTGATGGAGAGCCTGAGAGCTGGAGAAGGGAAAGCTGTGATTAGAATATGAATGGAACGGCAGGAGAGGGGGAGAGGAGAAGGAGAAAGACGAGGGGAGAGGAGAAAGGCGGATTATGGCTGAATTACTCACAGCACCACGGTAGGCAAAGGACTTTCTCTTTCAGCGCGCAGGCACGAACACTGCTGCTGATACTCTGCAGACACCTGACGCACCAGGAGGACGAGGTGCAGGCGCGCAGGTCCACGGAGCAGGATCAGATCTGGACGAGACAAACGGCTAACAACACACAGTTACACCTCGATCCGATCACCTGGGATCAGATTACTGTCAGTCAGAGGAGGTGGAGTGTGAACATCCATCATCTTCATCGTTTTCATGCTGTTATCTCATTAGAACCTCATAAAACAGAACAGGTGCAGCCTCCTCCGTCCGTCCCATTATCACACACTCTGTCAGCACAAATGCATGCTTTTGTTGCATGAAAAGGCCCCAGTCATGTGTGTGTGTGTGTGTGTGTGTGTCAGCATCAATGCTGCAGTTTAAAGAGGAAACAATTCAACTTAAAGCAGCTTTTTCCTTCTTAACAAGGCTGCTGCATTTCAGCCAGAGCACCAAACGTCCAGATGTTTGCATGGCACTTGACTTAAAAATAAAAAATAAAATGTCCATCACTCCAGTTTGTGAAAACACTTTATAAAACTGTTAGTTTTTAAATAAATAAATAGGACTAAAGCAATCTGCATCATTAGATAAAAAACAAAAAAGTGTGAATTTTAAAGCTCAGATGAACCAAATAAAACTGAAGGGACGAGTTTTATAAAAAAAAAAGTGGCAACAACAAAACAGAACATAATGAAATCTCCAAAAAAAAAAAAATAAAATAAAAAAAATAAAAAAAGCCATTAGTGAAAAATGTTCCACTGAAAAAAACTTAATACGTTACAAAATGTGACAGAAAATATAAACATTTCACATTTTATTGTTGCTAATTCACTAAACTTGTTTTTGTGTTTCACAGGTTTTTTTTAAATGTTATCATTTTCTTTTTTAAAAGTTGTGCTACTCTTTGTTTTACATCATAAATAAAGAATATGAAAGGATTTTGACAGATAAGGTCAAACTGATCAATAATGTCATATATTATATAATTTAATAATAACTTCTATAAATAATAATATCTGTCAGAGGTCGAGTTTTAAAGTTCAAGTTTGCATGAATTGAACGTCAAAAATTATTTTTCTGCCATGATCGCTTTGTTTTTAAGTGTTTTATAGGTTTATATGTTATTTAGGAAACTAATTACAAGATCAAACGATATTGAAAACAGACATACAGTAATTGGATTTAAGAGGCTAAAACATTTTAGTAAAACCACTTTTTATTTTTTTAATTTATTCATTTGCCTTAGTTTTCATGTTTTCTGGCCTGCCTCCAAACAGCACACTTGCTATATATATATATATATAAATATTTTTGTTGCGGTTTTGATCAAATTAAAAACTTTAATTATTTATTTATTCTGTTATTTCTGTTTTATTTATTTATTTATTCTGCCATCACATCCTGTTAAACTGCTGAGGCAACAATCTTTGACACTTGAAATATTTTCAGGTGAAAATCATTTAAATTATTAACAATATTCTCCTAAAGTTTAAGTTTTCTCTTTACGTTTTAACTTTTAATAACTTTTGAGCAAACTGCTCTCCTCAAACTTTGAATTTCTGATCTTTACATAAACTCAAACATGCTACATTTATTTTAAAGACTTGTTCTCGCTGATAGGCTGTAGAACCAAACAGTTCATTGAAAAAAAAAATGTTTTAGACGTTTTAACTTAATTTAACAAAGAAAACATTATAAGGAGAATAAGAAAAGAAAAGGTGATGTCCACGCCTAAGGTTCAAATGAGAAATTAATAAAATTTAACTAAATTGCAAAGTAAATGATTTGGAGGTTTGTGAGAAAAAAAGTGAATTCATGATTTTTCATTTGAACTCAATTAAATTATCCTTATTTTAAAAGTTTTTAGCAGTGGAGAGAACCAGGTTAATGTGCCGCAAAGCATTATGGGTAGGGACTCTGAACAACAGAACCTGCCCCGAGAGCCGTTTGATGCATATTGTTAATAACTTACAAGACAAAATCAGAGTGTGAAATAAGTGTTTTGTATTTATTCTGTACAGAAAAAAACCTAACAAACATAAATTGAGAAACATAAATCAGAGAAATCCTCTGTCACAGTTTGTGAAAACAAAAAAAACCTTCAGCCTGTTTCTCTCCACTTAACCCAAACCTCAAACGTTGTGAACAAATGCAGCAGCTCCAGACTCATTACAGTTTCTGACTCTGCGCTCGCGCAGGCCGAGCCCTCTCACTCGTTGTAGCGCGACAGTTTGAGCCGAGGGATGATGTTCATGGACTGCAGCTCCTGGAACAGCAGCTTGCAGGCGTACGGGATCCTCAGGGAGGAAACGTGGCAGGAAGACTTGCAGTAGTGACACCTGGGGGACACAAACACAAACCATGTCATCACTAACGTGGCAGACGACTCGATGTCTGGAGAGATTCAGAAACACGTCGCTGAAGTTAAGTTTGTGCTTTTCTTTTATTTGTCTCGTTCTCATGGCGGATTTTCTGCTTTAGTGTTGGTTTTTATCCATGTCCTGCTCTTTCACCAGTTTAGAAAGACGAGCCTCTGAAACAGGTCCTGCTGGAGGCTTCTTGTAGTAAAAGGTAAGTTTCTTTTGGCTGCTCTTTTCTGCAGGGGTTGCCACAGTGGGTGGGACTACATGAAAGATTTGGCACTCCCTCCAGATGCCCTTGAGCTCGAACTGGCAACCCTAGGATGACAAGACACTTAACCACTGAGCCCCCACAAAGACAGGTTTATTCCCATCAGCATAGATTATTTTCTCCACTGTATCCCACAGCTTTATACAGGTCCAGAAGAGAAGACCTGATTGGGTTCCAGAAAATAGTGTCTCACTTAAGAGCGACTAGTTGGTGAACAGCATTTTAAAGGGAGTCTTCAAAAAGTCTCAGCCGTTCGTGCGGTTTCCTAATTTCCTCACGGAAGTCACATAGGTTGAATTTTGTACATGTTCAAAATAAATAATGCAACTAATTCTCCCTCAAAATAATCCCAGTGTAATCATGAGTGCCTCAAACCAGTCTCAGTTTTGTCACGGGCGTTTCCAGTAGTTTGACACCTGCCAGGAGCTGTTCTGTCAGAAGACACCTGAAGCAGACGTCCAGGACTAAAAGCACCACCAGTCAGTCATGATTGAAAACTGGTCCACATCTGTCGTGCACAGAAGAGTAGTCCAAATGTGGCACGACTCACTGGTGACTTGATCCCAAACAGAGTTCAGTGAGATTCAGACATTTTCATCACACCACCAGTTACCTCCAACAGTTGCAGTCCTGTGAGATACCACCTTGAGCAGAACGGCTTCTTAAACATCTCTTTTTATAACGAGGCTCAGCAGACTGGAAGGTCAAAGACCATCACAGCGTTGAAACAATCCATGCGAGTAAGGAACAGTCAGGGCCACAGAAACCAGTGTGTGATGTCATCAGAGTTAAAACAATTTAAAGGTGTAAAACTCAGTAAGAGATTAATTTGGAATTTATACAACAACAATGTATTTATTTGGATAAGTGGCAAAAATATCTGACTAATGTTCATCCATTCTTGTTTTGATAATGTATTGAGTATAAGTTAAGATTTGAGGAGATCACATTTTATCATCATCTCCAACCTGAACCTCTTGATGGTCTTTCATGGGGTGCCTCTGTGATGCAGTGTGAAAACGTCCATGGTCGCAGGACTTCACTGGTTCATGTGTGAATGCTCAAAGGCAGCTTAAAGAGGGGCCTGTCATTGCAGTCAAGATCCAAAGTGGAAGTGGATCAGGTCTGCTGGCAGTGGACCCTCTCTGCGACCCAGATCTGCTATTTCAGTCTGAAACAGAGCAGCCATTTTGTGGCGATCAGCCACTGTGCACTTCCTGTTTGGTGCCAAATGACATTAGATGTGCTTCAGTTCCTGCATTAAGTCGTCCTAAGTGACCACGAGCTGTGGTGAAGATGTAAAAAAAAAACGTACCACCCAGAGTATCCCAACAGGCCACACTCTCCACACACGTCCACCTCGAAGGCGTCGCTGGAGATCATGAGGCGTTCCAGCAGCAACATGCTCGCTCCGTAACCAATCAGGCAGTCGCGCTCCATCTCCCCCAAACGTAGACCTCCGTCTCTTGAGCGACCCTCGGTGGGCTGCCTGTCCGATAGGAGAGAAATTCAAGCGTAGCCGCAAACTTTCTGCTTGGACTTTAGAAACTCATCAGCGGCGAACAGAGCCCGTTGGTTTCACCTGGTGAGAACGGCTCTGGGGCCTCGGGCTCTGGCGTGCATCTTGTCAAGAACCATGTGCTTCAGTTTCTGGTAATATACTGGTCCAAAGTAGATGTAGGCCTCCAGAGGTTCTCTGAGGAAAATGCCATAAATATTTGGTACATTTCAGGACAAAAACAAAACATCCAGAGATAACAAACTAACCAATAACAGAGTAACGAGGCCATCAAATTTTCCAATATTTTAAATAATTCATAATAAAATAGGATTTTTTTAATTGTTGGTTTAATAAGCCGGCGTCACTGAAGACCTTACTGGTCAAAGATGCTTTGAGAGCCAACTCCAACGGCAAAGATGGAGCATAAGGAAGCGCTAAATGGAAAATCAAAGGTTTGATCTTTTTATAGTGAGGTACATTAAAAAAAAAAAAAAAAGCCATTTACCGTATATTAAAAATATACATCTAAAAACAACAAAACAAAATATATAAAAAAGTTTAATTTAAACACAGAATTAGTCAAACCTTAAAAAGAAAATTAAAGTGGTCCCTAAAGACTCGCGATAAGTGAAAAACCATGAAGTAGGAATAGTAGTACAAGTAGTAGCAAGCACTCTTGACCACGCCCACTTCTCAGCTCTGCATGGAGAGCGGCTGATCAGCTGCAGCAGGAAGCTTTTTCTGTGGCTCTGGGCTGCACACAGATGCAAAAGGTGCTAAATAATTTAAAATAATTTGTTTTAAATAAAAAGTCCATGCCAATCGTGCAGCTCATCCATCAATCAGCCAATTGTGTGTCAAGTGCAATCTTATTTTGAAAAACCGCGATAGAGCGAGTCCACGATACACAAACAGCGAAGTAGCGAGGGACTACTTTATCTTACACATTGTTGCAGAAATCACCCTCAAAGTACGAGCTGTGAATGACTCTCCTCTACTACCACATGAAATTTTAGCTCGGTATCTGTGAAATTCACAAAGTGAGACATTTTTGTGTTGGCTAATGTCAGTTAGCTGTGGCGGCCATCTTGAATCAAGTTGACTTGAAAAGTTAATTAGGCTTAGATGTACATTCAATGATTACTTTGAGAGTTTAATTAATATTCATCCAGTGATTCATATTTTACTAACAGAGCTGCCTGGAATGGCATTAAAACTTAATTTTCTTTTTTTTTTTTTTTTTTTTTTTTTTACGAGAATAAATCTGGGGGACTGTTTAGTTCTTGTGTGTGTTGTGAACTGGAAACATTTATTTATTACAAGCTGTGACAGATATTTACCCAGTGATCCCTGAGGTGACGTAGTCCTTGCCCTGGTAGTTGTATCCATAACGGATCAGATCCTCGCACACATCCTTCACTTTGCTGCCTCCGAAAGCTGTCCCGTAGTGAAACCGTCCATCCAGGACCCCCGCCTTCCCGGCTAACAGTTCTATCAACTTTCCCACCTGATCAGATCCAGAACATTTTGGAAAGAAAAATAATCTCAACACAAATCTTTTTTTTAGGATTTACATCTTTTGCTGACACAAAGCTCTGATTATTGTGGGTGAAATTAGATTACACATGTAACCCCCTGCCCCCTCAGAGTGGGGACGTCGCTCCGAGGATGACTGATTTCAACAATCCCAATGAGGCTGCACCCCGAGGACCCCTGACCCCGCCACATAAAGGAAACACCTACTCTCATATCACTCTCAGGCCACAGAGACATCCTCCCGAGCCAAACATTTCTGAGGCTTCTCCGTGGCAACCGGGGCGAGAAAACACACGAAACAACGTCAACCGCTCAGATCTGTCCAGTTTTTACAGCACGAGCAGAAAGGAGGCCAAGTGGCACGTCGTTCTGCAGCATCCCGCAGCTCACATGAGCCGTTCACGTTTGCTAAAACTTCCACACGCTGCAACAGGCGGCGGCTCCGCCGGCAGTTGTCTCCGCAGCAACAAATATCTGTTTGTAAAGAGCAAGACTGCTGCTTAACGGCGTCAATGGTTTGTGTGCTCTGGGAGCCAACGATAACCCAGAGAGAAGAGGAGCGGAGATAATGAGCGTTTTGTCTCAGAAGAGTCGACACGAACTTAAACAGACACAGTCGACACAAAGACCGAGGTGATGTAGGTCAAACACGAGGAAGCGTCAACTACAGGTCTGGGATCAGATGAAGAATGGCCACGTTTTCACTAAAACCAGGAAAAGTTTAACTTCTTCAGCAAATAACTGATAATTACTGTTATTATTATTATTTTTAAAAATTTCAGCACGTTTTTTTCTCTTCTTCTTTTGGCTGCTCCCTTCTTCAAGGGTTGCCACAGTGATCTAAGTCGCACGAAGACTTGGCAATTATTTTTTACACAGGATGCCCTTTCTGACACAACCACAGACCACTGAGCTACCACAGCCCTCTGTGTGGAGCAGAGAGCTGCTATCTAGGGCACACGGGGGAGCAGATGGTGGGGGTTAAGGGCCTTGCTCAAAGGTCCAGAGTGGGACAAATGACAGTGGAGGCAGGTGTGGGTGCTCCACCTTTCCCATGTTGTCGGTACCGGGAGTTGATCCAGCGATCTTCTGATCACAGGCCCACCTTCTATAACCTCTGCGGCACCACTCCCTAATATAATATAATTACTAAGATAATTTCTGTATATTCATTTAAATGTTATTTTTTAGGAAAAAATTAAAAAAAAAATAAACAAGATAAAAATGAACAATTCATCATTATCCAGTCATTCAAGTTCAGGACACCAACATAAAATGCTTTTTTTTTTTTTTTAATCTTTTTTACTTTAAAGATCAAACTACTCAAGTTATTCAAAAACAGAATAGTCTTCTGGTTTATTTACACTAAAATCATTAATTCTGTACGGCTCAAATGTCAGGGTAGCACCTTTTTCTACAAAGGAATTGTTAGATAACTCGTCTAACATAATGAAGACGTACAAATCTGTCACCCAGTGGCACAGAGGGCTGTTGGGAGTCGTACCGTCATTCTGGAGGGATATCCGTGAGGATTCATGATGATGTCCGGACAGATTCCTGTGTCGCAGAACGGCATGTCCTCCTGTGGGACGATGAGGCCGCACACGCCTGAAAAACACACGAAACTGATAAAGAGTCGGAGCAGAGAAAAGCAAAACGTAATCTGAGAAGAAACAATTTCTCAGTTTAGTTTTTGTCTCTTAAAACTGACCTCTTAATGTTTGGACAAAATATCAACCATTCTATATTACAGTACTGAAATGTTTATATTTAACTTTTAGAAGGGTTTAATTTTTGTTGCATTTCATAAAACATTGAAATCAAAGCTACTTTTATGTTTTCTTAAACTGTAATTTATAGTTTGATAGACATGACACTAATTTGACGCCATTATACTTCAGTAATGTTTTTTGTGTTTATTATTACCCATCAGGTAAATGTTTGAAATTATTTATACCTGTAGTTATGAATATCTCTGAAATGCTCTTGCATTTTAGAGTTTGTTGCACCTTATATATTGTTATAGTTGCACTGTAATTTCTGATATTTGGTGTTTGTTGTGTTCTCTCAAATATCTTTTTATTTATTTATTTTAGTGCATTTTGTGCTTTTGCACCTGCTCAGGTGACAGAACAAAAAAAAAGTTTGAAACTTATAATATTAAAGTGCATAAAACAAAAATCTGCAGCAGGTTTTGCATTTAAAGTAAATATAGATATTTTCTTCAACATCTGGGTCAGGAACCTCCAATGGAGCCGTTGTCTGTAATCGCAGGACATTTCTACACTCATGGACAGACAGGGTCCTCTTCTGACTCGCACGATGTGGGGGACAAGCTCCTTGGTAGCACGGAGTTTAAGTGTGAGTGCAAATGTTTGCGGAGGGGCCGAAGCACTCTTCACTGGCCAGGGTAAACAGATTGTAGTCCCATTTGCAAATGAAAAAAAAAAAAAAAGAGCAAAGAGAATCAGAGCAGGAAGTGGAAAAAGATGCTTAGCTGGACCTGGATTACACACCCATGACTTTCAGTTCGACTGGGAGGAAGTGGAGGGGATCAACTGGAGAGGAGAAGCTGAATCGATGCACGTGGGAAAAATTCACGATTAGCCGAGCGGTCAGCGCCTCACAGACTGCTGATGCCTTACAGGATGTTGCAACAGGATGTTGACTGAGAACAAGTGCAGCAGTTTAGTGGAGCACCATTCAACAGCAGGAAGAAAGTGAAAAGAAACAAGACTTTTAAAAAAAAAAAAAAGAAAATCAAAAGAAAGAGGCTCAACATCAAGGTAAAAAGTTGTGTAGAACAAAACAACGATGGATAAACTATAAAGAGACGCTGGTTCCAACTCCTCACATCTTCTGGTGTTGTTTGTTTTGTGTGAAAGTGAATGATAAAAGAGGCATGAAATCGGACGGACAACAGCGAGGGTCCCGAGCCCTCCATCACAGCTCATACAGCTTCACACTGACGCCTCGCACAATGGGGCCGTAATACTGACAACCCTGCACGTCCTCCCCCCACCTCCACAGCTGTGTGTGTGTGAGACCGGTAAATAATTAACTTATTCTGCTCTACTGACCAGAATGCATGAGAAGCTGGTAGATCCATCACCGCACCCAGATTCACTTCAAATTTAATTAGTATTCGTGTTGATTTAGGATTCCCAAAAGAATCAAATTAAACGTTTGTCAAGTACAAAATAAGTTTCTTAAACTTTACAGGATCCTGGCTGTTTTAGAAGCTGAACTGAACGTCGCTGAAAAGACCTCAGAGCAAAAACCTGTTGCACATCTGGGCGCCTCCATCCGGATCTCCTCTGGCTAACCTCTCTGCGACCCCCCGATCAGGGACAGAAGACATTGTCCCACCCTGAGCTGACCGCGTTAACGAAGAAAGTAAATTATGCACGGCGCCAGTTAGCTTTTTGATTAAAACATCATACCAGACCTCTATGGGGAGGTGCTGCAAGACAATGGAGGTTGTAAACACTTTTTTCCCCCTGCAGAACACTGCTGGGGTGTAATAAATTTGCATAGTCTGGCACAGGACAAAGAGCCAATTAATTGAAAAGAGCTCTTGAAAAATGAGGATGGGGGCTCCAGCCACCGGGACTTGACTCAACAAATGCTCCTGCGCAGAAGAACGACCTGCGGTTTACTTTCTTTGATCCAGTCATTTACAGTCTCTCAGCAGATCCCTTGGATCTTGAGTACATCTGAGGTCCGTGCGCAGGTTTAGTCTCACAGAGAATGTTGTAGCTGTGATGAAGGCACCTTTCTGTCCGTGTCGACTGCTGAATTTATCTCCGATCTCTGGTCTCCTGGTTTGCCTCAGGAGGATCTTGATGAGGAAGGCCTCTTCTGCGTTGGACGAGATCATGACCTTCTCGATGTACGAGTCTGTGGAGCCCTTATAGCTGGAAACAAAGTCCGCCCGTGTTCATGTTACATGTGCTGCTGCAGGATTTGTACGTAAGGTGGATCTGGGACATGGACTGCTCTCACCTGATGGGCACGTCTCTGTACTGAGGCTGGCCTGGCTGGGCACTGCCCTCCAGTGGCGTCTGGGTGACAGTTGGCATGGATTTGTTCACCAACACCTGCTTGTTCTCCACTCTTTCACCTGAACATCATGTGAAACATCAAACAGAGTTAGAACTATCCTCCTGAACAAGCTACAGGCCACAGAGCGCTCATTTACACCGGCTGTTTTCAAACTCTAGTGACAAACACCTTTTGATTTATTTGGATCAAGTCTGGCTTAAAGATGAGTGACGGGTGTAGACTTTACCCCCTTTGACTTATCTTCTGAACCACTGTCTTATGGAAATTCAAGAACTTAAACTCAAAACAATTTATAGCTGCAAAGTCATCTTGTTAAACCATTTTATCATTTGATCGATGTAGTACATTTTTTGGTACCAAAGCCAAAAAGGCGACTCCACAGCAAAAAACATCTGGTTTTGCTTTACTTAATGTGATTCAGGTCATAATTAACAAATAAACAGCTGGACCACATTCTAAAACAATTTGCGTTTGAACATTTATAATATTTTAGCTCGAGAAACTTATTTACAGTAGTCCATTGTTTATCACGGGGGAGCCGTACCATGAAGACCCATGATAAGTGAAAAACCGCAAAGTAGGAATAGTCGTATAAGTAGTAAGTACCGTATTTTCCGCCGTACACGTCGCTTCAGCCTATAAGTGACATCAGTCCAAATATGTCTTAAAAAGTGGAAAAATCCATAAGTATGTTGCTTCGCTGTATACGTTGCATCTATTATGCGTCACCGCTGACGTGTCGCGTTTTGTTATGAGTCACCACTGACAACCTAGAAATGTGGGCCGGTGTAGTGCCAAAAATCGATGGACTGCCAAATGGCGGCTGTGGGAGTATGCACAGGAGGACTTCAACAAGAATTTAACAAGACTAACACTTAAAAACAATTATTTGTTTGCTCGAAATTATAGTAAAAGTGTGTCTCAGTCTAATGTTTGCTTAATAAAAAGGACTTTAAAGGTCAAATCAGCTACATTCGCTGCCTCGGTGCTCTGGGAGCACGCACAGGAAGAAAAAAAAGGAGGAACGCAGTCAGTTTCTTAGAAATTTAACAAGAAAAGCACCTAAGCACCTTGATAGCAGTTTATCTGTTTTAACTGTGCTCTATAAATAAAGATGACTTGACTTAAAACAAATTACCGGTATTTGTTTGCTCAAAATTATAGCAAAGCTGTGTCTCAGTTGCACTTTTACTTAATAAATGCACTTCAATGGTCAAATTTGTTGCATTTTGCCGGGACGGTGCAGCTGGTTTCAACGTTCCAAGCAGCGAGCAGAAGGAAGGTGGGTACTATGGCAAGCCAATTGTGTCATTAATAGCTGGTGAAGATGCTCAGACATCCGGGTTATGGTAAAGTTCAAGAAAAAAGTATAAAGTATAATAAATAAAGTCCAGTTGTTTTTGTATTGAACTTTTTGAATTTGTCATTATAGCCACATTTACCTATTACATGATACAACGGCATGCCACAGAGCTGCTACTACTTTGCTGCCATCTAATGGCTGAAAATGGTACTGTAATTTTTTTTTTTCCAGTCTGAATGAATGAAAATGGTCATATCGCAACCAAAAATTGATTTATAAATATCATGGGGGGGGGGGCATACATATATATTTCACTTCGGCCAATA
>JARVGS010000002.1:21397963-21410401 GCA_031762315.1 Hypsolebias antenori
AACAGGTCTCTCTTGAAAATGAGTTCTCGTGGCTCAATGAGACTACCTGGATAAATAAAGGGTAAATGAAAAAAAAACTGAGCATGAACTTTAATGTTTTGAACCACTTTGGCCATTGCTGCCTTTGAGGAGTCGACGGGGGAGAAGGCGGACTCCAGAAACCATCTTATGGCCAGCAAACTGGTTGGCCCACTATGTGAGTGTGCTGCTTGTAGGACTGAGTTTGTTGTGGCTCCTTGGACTATTGAATGAAGGACGAACCGTTTCAACAAAAAACAAAAATGTCCAGAGGACCTGGCTGAACTTTGATGGCTAGCTAAAAGAAACAAAACATCACTTAAAAGCAGCAAAGGGAAAGTTAAAAGTAGCAAGCAAAGGCTATCTAAAAGTGGCAGCTACAAGTTGTAAAGCTATTAAAACTAAAAGAATCAAAACATAAACTAAAAACTGAAAGTAATCAAAGGCCAGCTAAAAGTGCCAAAGGCAGTTTATAAGCTTAAAGTAGGGGAATAGTGGCCAAAAACTAAAAGTAGAAAAAACTTAGAGGCACAAGACATCAAAATTAAACTTATGACCCATCAAAGAAAACAAGGTTTTTAAACTGAAACAAATGTGTGTATGTCTCGATGTGATGCTATGAGGACATTTTTGTAAATGAAGTTAAATATTTTCCATCCATCCGTCCGTCTTAGCCACTTTCCCATTAAGCCTCGTGGAAGCTGGTGCCCCATTTCCAGCTGTTACTGGGAGAAAGGCTATGTTTAAAATGAAATATTTTTATACAAAAACCAAAAGCCACAGCACACATTTCATGGAAAAACAGAACACAAAAAAACATACAGGAAAACAGCAAACAGAACAAACAATAATGTGAAGGCTGTATCAGTATTCACACAATAAAACACAATAAAACACAACATCTCTCTTAAAGAATGCGTTTGTTCATTTATCAGGAGGAACAAAACTGAAAATGAACAATAAAAAGAACACAACAACTTTTAGGGCATTATTAATGTAACTTTGTAGAACTGATCATCTTGATCAGCTAATACTTTTATTTGTACATAAACATATTGGAAAATTATGATTATTGTATTTGTTTTATTCTTGGGATGTATTTGTTCATCTTTCTTACAACACCAAGTGAGTCCTGTGTGCTGATAACAATATTAAAGCATTTGTTACATATTTAGGTTTATAGGAGGCGGGTCAGTGTACTGGATGTGGTCAGTCAGTGCAGGTGCTGCCTGATGTGTCTGCTGTTGCTGCTGAGCAGTTTGGGATACGCCGTCCCGAGCGAGCGCCCCTGCCTGATGACCACCAGCTCCATCTGACACTGGTCGATGTTCACCAGCACCGTGGTGCTCCTCTCTGTGTTCATGAGGAAGAGGACGGTGAACAGGGCCATCTCAAACTCCGGGCTGGTCCCGATGAAGGCGCTGCCGACGGGCTTCACCAAACCGTGCCAGCTGAACTGCAGGTTCAGAACGTGGTCGTCCTGATCGGGCTGCAGGAGGAAGCAGAAATGAGCTGTGAAAAGCAGCTGGCGGTGAGAGAAAAACAGTCTTCATCACGTGACGGACTAACCAAGTCGTGATCTCTGGCCTTGTAACCCTTGTAGTCCAGGTGGCTGCTCTTTTCTTGCAGGTAGAACTGGACCCAGTTGTGAAAACCAATTATTTCTGCTCCAGATTTTGTTTCACCAACAAAGACGTGTTCGAACCCACAGGAGTCCAGACTGTCGCACAAACGAGACTTACTTCAGGCTTCTCACAAACCAAAAAAGAAACGTATGAAAACGGACATATGGAACAGCCTTTCACACCAGAGTTTAAAAACATCTTCAGACAGGAAGGGACAAAGTTAGACCAGTTTGGGTCAAACCCTTTAAATGATTAGATCTGACTGGTGCATCTAAAAAAAAGCTCAAAGTGGGAGGGAAAAAGGTGCAAGTGTTGCACATCGACTTCAACCAAGTAAACCTAAAGAGAGTCACACGTTTGTCAGTTTACTGTGTGAAGGTTTATAAATCATTCTCAGTGTCAAAATCCAGTTTTCTTTGTTTTTCAGTGGGCAGCACGGTGGTGCAGTTGGTAGAGCTGCTGCCTCTCAGCGAGCAGGTTACCCTAATTCAAATCCTGGTCCAGAGGCCTTTCTGGGTGGAGTTTGAATGGTTGTTTGTCTCGTATGTCTCTATGTGTCCCCCTGTGATGGACTGGAGACCTGTCCAGGGTGTCCCCTGCCTCTCATACAGTGACTGCTGGACATGAGCACCAGTGACCCCCGCGACCCAAAAAAGAAGAAGCGGGTAAAGATGACGGATGGATGTTTTTCAGCACATACCGGTACGCAACTCATTCCACAATCTTTGTGCTATTTCAACAACTCATATGTCAAAATGTTCAGCTTATGCAGGACATTCAGGCTGCAAATGTTGGTATTTCTACAGTTTTTACTTTTTTGAAATATTTAGCTTCTTCGGCCATGTTTTTGGAAATTAGTTAAATTGGTTGTATGAGTTGTTTGTTGGAAAATAAGGGGCAGATAAAATAAGAATTTTTTTTTCTTCAATCTGCTACCTTTCATTTTATATTTGTTTTTTTTAAATCTTCTATTTGTATATATTGTATAATTTATTGTTATAAAATGAATAAATAAATAACAAATAACAAAAAAAAACAAATGTTTTTCTCATTGAAAATGTATGGAGCGCTCTTCCCCTCCTTCAAACACTTTAAAAACTTTTACTGATCGTTTCAGCTTTTTTCAGTTTATTTGTGGTAATTTTAGCTTCCTTCAGCTACTTTTAGCTATTTTCTGTTAATTTCAGCTTTTATGATCCTTCCAGCTTCTTTCTGTTAAATTGAGATTTTTTCCCTGCTATTTCAGCTACTTTTTTTAGGTATTTTCGGCAAATTTTAGCCTTAGCCTATTTATTCTTTGCTCATTTACACCTTCTGTGCTTCTGTTTAATAATTTCTATTTTTATGCTCCTTTTTGCTTCTGTCTGCTAATTTCAGTGTTTTTCTGCTAATTTCAGTTTATTTTCTGCCCTTTTTTTTTTGGGATGATTTTTCAATCTCCCTCTTCCTATTTCAGCTTGTTGCTTTCCTGTTTTCTGCAAATGCCAGCTGTTCAAATTCATCTTGCATTAACAGTTTAGCGATGAGACTTTTTCAGCCTGGTTTGGACAGACAATAAAAAACTGTTTTCATGGCTGATTGTTCCAGAGACTTTCACGATGTTTGCTCTTTGGATCATAAAGCTTAGGGGGACACAGATTCTGGCAGAGGTGTTGTGACTCATGCAGGCGCTCACCCGGTGTTTCTCTGCCGGTGGTAAAGGTGGAACCAGATCAAGTTGAGCTGGTTCTTGAACAGCCTCGGGTCAGAACTGGACTTTCCTTTGCTCACCAGGTACTGATGAGCTCGCTGAAGTGAAACAAGAAGTCATCAGAAATCAGGATGCCCTGCTGTGTGACTTTAACAAGCTAAGCTGTAATAAAAGCTGCACTTTATTCTGCTTTTCTGCGTTAAAAGGCTTAAATCTTGAGCTCAGACTTCACCGATGTTTATCGACACATAATGAGCCAAAATCAATTAAACGTTTCCACTTAAGAATAACACACTTTCTGTTCGTTTCTTAAATGTGTTTAAAGAAGCTTCAAGTTTCAAGACAAAAAGAACTGAATGTCCACATTTTTTTCAATAACATTGGGGGGGCGGGGGGGCTGTGATTTTAGGCCAACACTGCATTCCACAGCTGCACCCAGATGTTTCAGCTCTATTGTCGTTTTTTAAGGGATTCTATTTCAGCAGGGAGGCAGGAAAAGACTGATCCCCTCAGATCCCCAGCTGCAGATTTAAGCTGCAAAATGTATGAAAAACAGCAGGAAATGTGTAGCAACAAAAGTTTTTGAGCTTCTCTGGGAAGTTTAAGATTTAAACACAAAAATAAACAGATACCCACAACACAACCCAGTGCAGGAGTGTTGTGTTAACACATCAGACACACCTTCATGACTTGGGTCTGCAGAACAGCATCCAAGAAAAGACTGATTTCTGTCTGCTCCTCTGTGGTGACCCGCTCTGTGACGCCTGTGGACCGCTCGTAGTTGTCCAGGAGCTTCATGAAGCCTGACAGGACAAATGTTTGTTTGATAAGAGTCATTAAAAAAAATATATATATACTATGACACTCACGAGAGAAGGTGGTGGAGTTCCTCAGTTTGTTCTCATCAACGTTGGAGAACAGAGGCAGCGAGGCGTGATCCACCACCACAAGGCTGCCTGGACTCACAAATCCTGCCCTGCCCTGGACAGGCGAGTCACAAAATCCACAAAAATGTCAATTCAATTTGTTTATAAAGCACCAAATCACAACGTAAGTCATCTCAGGGCACTGAACAAAAACATAATTTGTATTCTCATCCACTAAAGATGAGTAATATACAGTTCTAGCTTTATGGAGAGCTTTTTAACAAGTTATAAAGTAATCCAAGTTGAACAACAGTGGACCAGTCCTAAAGGTTAGAAGAATAAACAAGAAGAGTTGAAGAAAGGAAATGTGCTCCTCACTTGGACAGAGATTGTGTAGTCCGTCCCAGGCTTCATCCGATTCCCGTCCAACCTCCAGAGCTCATTGAAAAGGTTGGACAGCTCCTGGTTTACAGCTGGTCTGGTACTGACAGAGCCGAGCACAGAAATCTGACAAAGTTTCATACACATGAAAAACATGTACTTTTACCACCGTACCTGGATGCATCCAGTCCATGGAGAAGTACCACAAGGAGCAGGGGTCCAGAGAGTCTGTATTTCACACACAGAGCAAGTTTCCAGACAATATTCTGATGTAAAGTTTAAATGTTAGAATTAGGAACTTCATCCACCCACCTGGCAGCCATGATCCCAGAAAGTCCCTCAGACGTCAAAACAGTACTGGCTCAGGTTCTGTTCTGTGAGCCTGGTCTCCACCCAGCTCTTTATATCCTGGAGGAGCTGAACAGAGACAATCTGGACATGAAGGCAGTTAGTTTGTCCACCAGGGGGTGCTTTGTTTCAGGATTTGAACCTCATCCTGACCAGAGTTCAAAGATGAAGCTCTCTGATGTTTGAGGCAGTCAGCCATTTAAATGTATTTTAATGTCTTTTGTTGGGTTTGTCTCTGAAAAGATGATTGAATCTACACAAACTATAATCAATAACACTCCAAGCAGTTTTATCTCTTGCCGACCAAAGGTGAAGGCAGAAAATCATTTGATGTAACGGGGTACATCTGCTGCTGATTAACTTTTAGTCAGCCCAGTTCAAGATGGCTGCCACAGCAAACACAAATATGGCTTCAGTTGTCAGATTTGGGCTAAAGCCTGAGTCGTATGTGGAGACTAACAGATCTCAGATTATTGTTATTACTAGTATCACTCTGCCCTCTGCAAATAGCAAGCAGCTCAAGGCACTAAGGATCATTCATTAGGCTGATGGTCCTTTTCATCACGTGAGCAGCTGGTTTTGGCCGTCACCAGTAAACTGGTTGATCCACTACGAGAAGATGCTATTTATAAGACTGAGTTTAGTGCAGCTCCTCAAACTGAGTCTTTTGGATAAGATGAAACATTTCAACCTGAATTAACTTTGTTAGACGTCAGATCGCTTTCAAGGTTTAATAAAACATTTGTAACTCCTTCCTTCTCAACAAGATGATTTCAGAGAAAGTTATAAAATCAAATGTTACACAATGATTTGTTTTCTGAACAACAAAAAATTAAAACTTTAAAAGACAAAGCTGTGAAAACATCTGATTTTTTTAGTGTTTGGAATTTTTTGGACATGTAAATAATCTGAAGATAAAATGTTGGAAGCATAAAAATTCAACTCAAACACAGCAGAAAATCTTTTTTTTTTTTTTTGCTGGTTTGGCTTCAATCAGATTAAAACAGAGAAAAATAAAACTGAAATGTCAGACTTGTTTTCCATTAAAGGCAGAACTTTTACATCCATTTTCTGTCCACATTTTACTCAGTTTCTAAACTTAGTTCATTAAAAGGAAACCAAAGTTTGACTTAAATTACTTTATTGATCTTAACAGTATAAGAGTTTACAATCAATCATATTTAGAGATATGACCAAAAGTTGAGTTACAGCATTATTGCTTCCTTTGAAACAGCAAAATAAAACTCACATTATCTTATTTCAGTCTGAAACATTTTATTTTATTTAACTGTAAGGCCACAGATTTCCAAAAATCCTTCTAGGATAATAAAAACAAAAATATGAGAAACTTTAGTAAAAATATGTGGAATTCTGATATCATGCAATGATACTCCTTATGGTTTCTTTTTTTTAAGTGTGAATGATGAATATGTGCAAGATTACAAGTAAAAGTCTTGATGAAAAGATAAAAATATAAAACTGTTATTGTTTAATCAGCCAGGTTCAGTTGTGTAGAAAAACATAGCAGCTGTTTTGGAGTTAGACCAAACTAAAACAAGAACAAACTCTCAGCGTATTACTTCTAGAAACTCCTCTACGTCTGTGAAGTCCGTGCCTTTATCAGAGACCTCCACAGTTTCAAAGATATATATTAAATCTATTTTGGCTTTTTTCCCTGCTGGTTGGCATTTTAGTTCTATCAGAACCAGAACAGCTTCTCTATTTGAGAACAAAATGTTTCCAGAAACCAGCTGGCAGGCGAACAGGGGCCGTGTCCTAAATGTTCCCTCTAACAGAAGACGGATGAACTGAAAACTCACCGACTCTAATATGTTTGGCTCGTTTTTCTAATATTAACACTAAAAGGAAATGTGGGACTATTAATGCAGAGTCTTTGCTGCTGGCACAGAGTTGGGTTCACAGCAGGACCAGGTCTGAGGCCGCCAGTCTCACGCGGTGGACTCTTCGTCAGTCACACTGGGGTTGGGTGAGTCTGACATCTCTTTGAAGAACTCGTCATCTTTCAGCATGCTCTGGTGAAAACAGAGAGACAACATGAAGCTCTTGAATCAATACAAGTGTGCTCCTTTTGTTCTGCGCTTACCGTGAGGTTCTGAATTCCCTCAGAGAAAGCTCCAATCTGTCTCACTGTCCCCTCAGAGTCCTCCATCTGGACAAATAAGACACTTAAACTGAAGGACGTGGTCCAGACTTACAGACTGAGAATCTTGTAGTAACCATGTGCTCCTGTGTACGTTCTCATTCAGAAGACATTTTGTGGGTCAGGCTCACCTGTTCTAGTCGGTCCAGGTCATCTTCATAGATCTGGAGCTCAAAGCCTTTCTGGAAGCTTCGTCCCTTTGGCATCTCCACGTCCATAGGACACACGTACTCCTCGTTGTCGTCTTGCTTTTTCTTCCTCAGATTGCCAAATGACAGTTTCTTTGGCTGGCAGCAAAAGGGAAAGAACAAAGAACATGTTCTCAAGGTCTGCACACATTTCACAAAAGAATAGTAAATAAAATATAAACTTTATTGATTAAAACTGTCTTGCTAGTGATTACACAATTATTTGCTGAGGCAGCACTTATACTTTAGTTTCTCCGTTCATATATCAAAACGTACGGCTCAATCAGAACTTTTAGTATTTTTGCTTTCATACTTTTTGAATTACTCAACTTTATTTACATAAAAATAAAAAAATAAAAAACATTGAAATGCACTGAGATCTCTTCAATTCCTTAAAAACATTGTTTTCTGAAGTTTAGTTCAGCACATACTTTACCAACTTTTACTTTTATTGCTCTGCTGTTTTAGTTTTTAGCTGTTGTGTTCTGAATGTTCATCTGTTGTGATTGTTTCGGCTGTTTCAGTTTAGTAGCTTCAACAACTCAGTTTCAGCTTTTTGACAAATACTTTAAATTTGCCCTCACTACAGATTTCCTTTTTAAAATGTTGGGCGTAACAAAACCTAAAAAAACTTTAGATTAAAAAAACAACAATCCTGAAAAGAAACACATTTAAAGCTTTTCTTTTAGTGTCTTCACAACTGATCTAAAGACAGTTTGTTTCTAAAAACAGATGTGGCAGAAAGTAATACACGACCTTGACTCTGTAAGTAATAGATTACCTTGACTTTTGTGGTAGCTGTAAGCAAAGTGTAGTCTGGGTTTTCGAGACACTCCTGTTTGAGCTGCTGGGCCTCGGTGCCGATCAGCAGGCTGAAATGTGTGGCGAGGTGGCGGCGCAGCAGAGTCTTGTTTGGGGGGATGTTCAGCAGCAGAGCCATGGTCTCCACATTGAACCGTGGCTCCAGAACCTGAACAGGGAGCTGAATGTATTAGGAGCTGATCGGTGCAAGAAGAAAATGTTTTAACGGGAAAATAAAACTCCTCTCACCATGAGGCCTCCGTGGACGCCGCTGCCTCGCAGGTTGGGAGCGTATTCAGCGAGGTCCACAGATCGAAGCCACTCCATCACCCTGTGGTTGGTCCACTGTGAAATCTCTGCAGGTGAAATGTTGTTCTACAGACACGACATGCAGAGAGAACATGAAGAAAACCCTGGCCCACTAACATGGACAGCATTTTATTAAATATTAACCTTGTTCCTAATAGAACTCTGCTCTGGTTATGGAGCTAATGTGAGGTCCATAAAACAATATACCAGACTGAATATTTATGCCCACATTAGTTAGTAGCTGCTAAAATGCTAAAAAAACCTCAAATCAACAATGTGACTGGGGAGCAGACAGAATTACATCTACAATCTTCATTCAGACCCACAAAGAAGCTACAGTGAAAACAACCTTCTCCAGAATCAATGCTTACTAAAATGTTTACGGTAATTTAAGTGCAAAATGTAAGAAAAATATTAGATTTCACATTGGATGCCTCATGAAAACATACCAACAATATTCTTTTAAAATACAGTACTGATAAATGTCAAAGGATTACCAGTAACATACAGTGAAAGTCTGAAACTTTGACCTCGTTAGTAGTTCTATTTCATCTCTCCTGACCGCCAGCAGGCAGTGCTGAAAGCACTGAATGTTCCCTTCACGCATGCGTTGTTTGTGTAGTAAAATCAACAAAATCACAAGTGTGACATGGATGACCAACCAGAGGCTATATAGCCTGGTGTCATCTGCAGCTCTGTTCCTTTTTTCTTCTCGCACACTTTTTAGGTGAGGAGGAGGAACAGTCATCTCAAGTCTCAAGGCTCCCCCATAGTTCTGCGTACGGCCGTACGCGTGTCCGTACGCGCGTACTGAACGCAGGCAGCTCCACAGAGCGTTTACCTACGGGACAAACTGAGATCGCTGATTGGTCATTTGCTGACACGCCTACTGAGTTGATTGACAGGTCGGGAGAGAAAAAAAGGCGAGAGCTGTCAGCTCCAGCCGCAGCGGTGTTGTGTTTTTTCATTCAACCTTTATTTAGGCAGGTTAATCTCATTGAGCCTCGAGGACTCATTTACAAGAGAGACCTGGCTACAAACTAAGGATGATGACAAATTAGCAGTGAAAAGTGAAATATGGTAGTTTATGCAATGATTGTATACCTGGATTACTGAGCATGAACTTTGGTGTTTTGAACCACTTTGACATGTCTCAGAGAAGTTGACGAAGGAGAGGGCGGGGCCCCAGCGGAGAGGGCGGGGCCCCAGAGGCCATTTTAGCACCAGCAAGCTGTTTTGTTTTCCCCCCCACTAGTATGCTGTTTGTATCACTTTTGTTTGGTGGCTCCTCAGATTGAAGAAGTCCTTAGGATGAAACGTCTCAGAAAATAAATAAATAAATAAATAAATAAATAAAAAGTCCTGATGACCTGACTGAACATTGTTGGATTTCATACCTGGATTATTGAGCATGGACTTGGTGAAATCGTTTATCTTTATTAATATTCTACATCAGGACTATTCAACTAAATTGATCAGGGACTGGACATCCAGCAAGTAAGTGAGTTTGTTTTACATCTAGTTTTATTTTAAAATGAACCCACTGGTGGGCTGAACTGAGCTCACCTGTGGGCCTAATTTGGCCCATGGGCCACCAGTTGAATAGCCCTGCTTTATTCTTCACATACAATGCTTCATCTGAACGTGGATCTCTTTCTTCTTTATGCCCTCGAGCAAACATTGATACATTAAAACACGTTTGACTTCTGATTGACACATCTGCAGCTCAAAGGTTTGTCTGGGAGCACCTGATGAACAAAGGCAGATTCCTGATGACAAACTTTCTGAGCACACTTTGGCCTCCATCACCCGAGCTAACCCCACCCAACCCCCACTCCTCACCCCTGAGGAAATGTGCCTTCACCCAGCTCTCCATGCAGTTCAAAGGGTTCATTGACCTTGTGTCTTTTTTATTCTTTTTTTTTTGTTGTTGTTGTTGTTTTGTTTGTTTCAGAGAGGTAATGGTTATTTTTTTTTTTTGTCATTTACTTCATGCATTCCAGCTCCCAATCCCTCACTTTTAATTTCTGGGAGAAATTGCAAACAGAGTTGGTGCACTCCTGTGCTTTTATTTAATTATTTTTTTAGATTTGAATCTATAAAACTGAAACAGGAAGTGTTATAGGAGCAAAAATAAAATTATTTATTTTAATTATTTTGGCTTTTTATGAGTTTTATTTGTAACTATGAGTAAATTAAACCTCTACTTTTTGTTGTTTTACTCCCATCTTAAAAACTGTTATTAAAATAATATTCTCGGTTATTAGTCCTAAATTTTTTAGATACTTTTGTGTAAAAGTGACAAATTTCGTTGATAAATATTAAGTTTGAACGAAAAATCGCTTAAGATGTCAGAAAACCCGAGTTTATACTTAAATAACCATAAAACTCGTTTTTTATATAGTCGTGTTATTTTATTGTTCACCACAAACTCAAACCGATTAGATTTAATTTAAGTCAAGTTTTTATTTTCGCCGTTTTCAGTCTTGTCCATTTTGATCATCAAATTAGAGAAATGTTAACTGAACCGAAGGAAAATAATTTATTATTATTATTATTATTATTTTACTCCTGCTCGGACATCCACTCATACAAATAGATATTTACTTTTAATTAAAGGCTATATAAATAAAAGTTTTGAGCAGTTAAATGCGTGTCGCTCGTGCACGGAGTAGCCTGCAAAGATCTGAATAAAATATGAGTGACGTCACGGAGGGAGGAGAAGCGCCTCTTTTAACCGGTGAGGAGAAAAATAAAGAAATATCCGCTAAACCTCAGATTTGAAGCTTTCTTTGTATTTTTCTGCAGATTTGACTCGTGCACAATTTTTTTTCCGTTTCTTGATGATTTTTTTTTTTTTTTTTTTTTAGTTTTATTTTGTTTTCACCCTTAAAAATCAAGTCAATTTAATTGCGCGCATTTTAAACGTCATCTCAAGCACGATTTGATTAAATAAAGACCTTTATTTTTAATAAACAAGTTACCTCAGGTCAATGAGCAGTAGACATTTACTGTTCAACCCACCTTTGGAAACGTTTTTTTTTATTTAATTTATTTATTTTTACATATGCTGGAGTGACTTACCTGTCCGAGCGGAAGTAGACATCTTTGTTTCCTTGTTGTCTCTGAATGAATGAAATGGCACAGGAGGCTCCAGCAGACTTTTTGGAGTTACATGCTCAGGCTGACTTGTACCTGGCGTGGCGCGTGAGGCCTGAAATCAAAGAGATTTTCCATGGATGAATATTTTATAGTGACTCTGTAACACGAGCTGCGGGAGCGCGCGGGGCCCGAGCAGATTTGCTTGAAACGCGTTGCAGAGAGACGACAGATTGGTGCAATCATCTCCAAAGAGGTGCATGTCTTCTCCCCTTGTCAATCCAGTTCCCAGCTCCTCGCGAAGGCAGCACACATGCTCAAGTGGAGTTCTGCACGCGACGGAGAGAGAACTCCTAAAGGTGGAAGTGGGCGAGCATTTGCAGAAAAAATGAAGGAGATCCTTTGGAGTTTCAACCATGTGGAGTCCTCCACCCCCAACAGGCTCCCAGTCGTCCCCACCCCTCTTTTTTCCCCTCTTGTCAATAAAGATCCATACTTCACATCCCCCACTCTGCCTGGTAACAGCTCAGCGCAAAGCTTTTGTAGCAACGCCTCATCAGACATTTTACTTCCAAAAGCACCAAAATTATCATCTAAAATCATCATCTGCCCGCTAATGAAAGTTTAATTGTTTGCTCACTAATCAACTCTAAACTTTCGCGGCTGATCTGAAGTCTACTGTTCACTCACTTGTCCGCGCGGAGCTGCACGATTCAGCTGGTTTCAGATCAGTGATCAGGGGCCGATCAGCTGCAAACAGCGCCACCTATCGGTGCACCTTCATTTGGACACACAAGGGCCCCCAGAATCTTCATCGGATGGATGGATGGATGGATGGATGGATGGATGGATGGATAGATAGATAGATAGATAGATAGATAGATAGATCGATAGATAGATAGATAGATAGATAGATAGATAGATAGATTGATAGATAGATAGATCGATAGAT
>JARVGS010000002.1:21434788-21447817 GCA_031762315.1 Hypsolebias antenori
ACTCCATTCCGCCACCAACACCCCCCCCCCCCCCCGATCCGTCAAAATACTGTATAGTCTGACATTAAATCGGTCCGTGGTGCAAAAAAGGTTGAGGTCTACTGCACTACAGAATAAAACAAGATGTTAACTTTGTGAAAACTTAAATAATTAATATATGTTGCATTATCTCAACTCAGAAAAGTGAACGACCGTCATTTAAGACACTCCCTGAACTGAATATCATAAACCCAGCAGCTGAACAAAAGCAGGGTTTGTTGTGACTAAACGAAGGAATGAAGGCCTGCAGGGCATCTTGAAACGGAGTTCTTCTCTTGCTGGGGGAGAGTAAATATGAGTGTAGTTAACACTTGGCTTTCAGCAAACACACTTCAAACGCAGCAGGTCCAGGTCCAGGCATGCTGTCCATGTGTCAGTCAGCACTCAACACGTGCAGAAGCACCTCAATGAGCATTTGCTAGGCTTCATTCTCAAGAACTGACCCAAAGCAGAAAGAATATTTAATTACAGAGGGATGCGCTCGTCTTGGACAGCTCATTTGGAGTGGCAGTCACATGTAAACACAGGAAGTCTGTCTTACACGCAGACATGGTGACTTGTCTGTATTGTCTTTCCAGACCAAAGGCCGTAATGCCTTTTAGATCTGAAACTAAACTACTGATTATTTTCTTGATTAAGCAATCAATTGTTTGCCACGTGTTAGACAATAATTCAAAGGGAACATCATCATTCCCAGGAACACTTGGAGACGCACAACGATTCATTGTTCATGCTGACCAGGTAGATAAATAAAACTGCTTTAAAAATATTTTTAAAAGTAAATCATCGAAACTGATCAGTTCAGATAAAGTTATATAAAGAAATTTTCTAACCATTTGCTGTTAAAGTTTAGTCTTTGCAAGTTTGTTATCAAATGAGTCCTCTCCAAAATCAACATCTCGTTGCCTGCTTTTCTTTGAGTATCAGTTACACCAAAACAAAGAGAGCGCCTTTTTGTCATCATTTTGTACTTGTATTTTGTCTAAGAGGCACAGAGCTGGTTAGAGGATGTTTACATCACCTGCCTGCTTCCAAATCAAAACATGTGACCCATGCTGGCAAACTGAGTCAGAATAAGCAGACTGCAGTTAAAAAAAAGAGAAATATAAATTTTGGAGTAAACATTTTTGTGAAGCTTAACTAAAAGGACAAAAGATTTTTAAAAAGCACTTGATCTTTTACTTTTAATGAATACAAGAGTGTAAGTGGCGCTCTAGAACTGCTTTAAATCCTACAACACTGGTCTCTTTAAGGCAGAGAATTGTCTTTTCTTGATAATCTACTGAGAGTGCAAGTGTTTTGAAAATTCTAGCAATTCCTCATAAACTCTCTTCTGCACACACACAGGAAGCACCATTAAAAAAAGTTATAAAAGCCCAGGGGTCTTGTGTCTCGAAAAGAGGAGTTCAGAGTCGCAATGCGGTTTACTTTAACAGCCTCTGTTTGAGAACGAGTTGATGTGAAGGAGGAATTTACAAACCAAGCATGAAGCTATTTTCTATTTTTACTTCTAATGTAATGATTTCCAAGAACATGACAGAGTAGTTTCCACATAGTGACACTTTCTACGTTTTGACTCACACAGGCCGTAGCTCAGTTTCACCACTTCAGTGGTTCCATGAGAAAAAACTAAATCTTGACTAACACATCATCATGTTTCACCTCAAATAGGAAACAGTACAATATACATTTCTTAAAGGCATGTAACCAGTTCGTTCCGAGGCAGTCTCTTATGATTTACACTATGTAAACAAGGTTTGGGTTTTCAGACGCCTGCTCCAGAATATCCAGGAGTTATTTTCAAACTCTGAGGCAACCCCAAATAACAAGTCCTGTGGCAAAGCAAGATAACAATGTAAAAGTAAGGAATTCTTTTTAATACAAAGGCTTTGCAATGTGAGCGCCCAAAATGGAAATTAAAGTGACTGAAAAAAAATCAAGTTTAATGAAATAAAATCTTTCCTGCGTGAACACACAGGTTCAGAGATTAGTTTATGTTGGACAGCTGCACACATTCTTTTCATCTGACACACAACCTGCTTAACTCGATTAAAACTAAAATGTTAGCATGTCTGAGGTATACTACGAGGGCAGAAAAGGGTACTACTGGACTGTGCACATTTGGCACAAACTACAAGCTCTCCATGCAGTTGTTTGGCTCGATCTGTAGTTTGTTTTGGAGCACTTAGTGCACTCCTCCTCAGTGAATTCCTTGCTGCATTAAAGGCCGGAGGAAACTACAGCAAGAACCCTGGGAAATTTTGCACAATGTGACTGATGCAAACGATACATTTTGTAGCAAAGTTATCATAAGACTGAAAACGTGGTGTTTGGTTTGCAAGCAGTTCTGTTGATTTGAAAAGTTTTTGGCAATGTTTTTGAGGTCAATTAGGAGATCATGTTTCACATGACTATTAATAATTTCCAGACAATGAACTTTACAATCTAATTCACTTCAATACACAAGGACATACAAAACATTTAAAGCACATGTAGGCAAATTTCGGCTCGAGGACCAAGAAGTGGCCCTTTGGCAATGCCAATCTGGCCCTTGAATTTACAAACAACAAAAAAACTTCATTAACGTAAAGCAAGACATTAAATGTATTAAGACCAGTTTTATGTCTTTTTAACAGTTTACAAAGGAAAGCCAGACTTATGTTTCAACCTAAAGTACCTTTTGTTGTCAAGTTTGTAACTGATTTTCTTACTATGTGTTGCACTTTTTAAACCTAAAAGCAGGTGTCCAAATCAACTCACACAAGTGTAAGTTCATAAGCAGTACGCCTATTATAAAGAAATTATATGGTTTCAACCAAGCACTTTGATACAAGCTTGTCATCAGAGAAAAAAGGGAAAAATTGAGATTTTTTTTTTTACATCTAAAACTGTGCATAAATGTGTTATTATACAGGCTAAACAACGCTAACTTTATGCTTTTGCAAATGATAAAGCGTTTAAGGCAGACCCAGGAGGCAAACTGTGCTTGTGTATTTTTTTCAATTCAGTGTCTATGGCCCTTTAATCTATTTAACTAAGCAAAAAAATGCCCTCCGGAAAAATATGTGGCTGATTTGAAGACAACAAGCAACATTTAGTCTATGAACAGAAGGTGCCTTCAGGCAGTTTCACTGGGAACAAGTGACCACATATCCGGAGATGCAAGTCACAGATGATTTCTTTTTCATCTACGACGCTACACTACAGCGAACGTTTTTTCACTAAGCTGAAAACAAAATCATGAATCAAAAGTGACATTTGTTAACTATCGCTACCTGGTAGCTTACAGAGACAAAGACCGACACATAAAAGTGACCTCTGAACTCCTCCAGACTCGATGTTCCTCGTTAAAGGCTAAATAAAACTAGCCGTTGAAAGTTACTACGTAAAATAAATTAGCGCAATCATGCGCGCGAGATACCCACATTTACGTTCAAAAAAGTCTCTGCCTCCGCAATACAAAAAAAAAAAAAAAGTCTCTTACCACACTTCCACTCGAAAAAAAATAAGATTTTCTTTTGGTTTGTGGTCTTCAAAATAAACCTAAAACTCCACATTAATAGTTTCGGAACTTTTAGGTGCCCACCAGTTCGGCTCTACGTCCCTCCGCATCGCTACGCCATGATGTCGATGTGACGCGGCAGTTGGAAAAGTCGGGACGTAACGGATGGAAAGCCCCGCCCTGCTCCAGCCTGGATTGGAGCAGGAACTCATGTGGCGTTCATTTACAGCTGGGAAATGCAACAGTACAGCAAAAGCGAATACACATTAAACATTAAAATCTAACGCTTTAGCGACTCACAAGACCAAATTTTGATTCTATGTTGGACATGCTTTTTATTTATTTATTTTTTTACCTCTACAGGATTCGCGTAGTCAAAGTTGCTGCGAAGCGCAATGGTTTGCCTTTGTTAAAATCAAACACAGCTGTAACTTACCGTAATTTGTGATGGGACAAGAAGGCAGCATTCTGATCAAGGTGTAGCAAAATAGTTTATTTTGTGTACAAGCGACATCAAGTGGAGAAAAACTACTCAATTCTTCAACTTTTTGTTTAATTTAAATCAAACAAAATTATGAAGAGCAAAATGAATAAATAAAAAAAACAGAATAGCTTTTTAAATGTTTAAGGAAAATTGTCATATGAAATTAAGTTTCAGGTGTAATCAAATGGAAAATTTTAAGTACAGTACTGTACTTCAGGAAATGTGGTTTGGGTACATTAGTGTACTACTGTATTATAAAGTTGCAATTCAGAGCTGAGTACAGTATACAGCATTATAAATACACTTTGAAAATTGCATTAACACACAAAAAAATGAAGGTGTAATGCTTTATACAGTTCATCAGAATACAAGTGCAAATAAATAAATAAAAAATATTTAAAAAAAAAAGAATACAAGTGCAAATTAATTATTCAGTGTAAAATGCAACAAAAAATAACATAAGGGGGAAAAGATGAAATACTGAATGTCATGGAAGTTTTATAATATAAAACACAAACTAGAGTACATAAAACAGATGAACATTTATTTTTAAACACGCGCAAGCCGTCTCATCCAGGTAATGTCAGCACAGTCATGAGTAACTCAAAGTAGGATCCTTCCTCAGGGGCCTCTCTACCTTTGCCTTGCTAGGGCCACATTTCTGCATCTCTCTGATCCAATCAGATCAATTCAGCGCTCCTATGAACCTCTTCAGATTGATTATAGCTGCAGCCAGAATCAGAACTAGCACCATTACAGGCACCATTTAAACTTGCACTGACTTTAATTCTCCAAAATGGGAGGGAATCATGTTGTATCAATATGTCAATATACAAAAATATATCAATAGCCTTTATTATTTTCAACAACTCAGTTATTTACGTACAAATATAAATGGCCAATCGTTTGAATTATATGGGCACAAAAGCACAATTTTTCTGCTCCAACACATGAGCATCTTTTCCAAAGGTTGTGCAAATTTGAAAGTTATGTCCCTGAATGTATCAATAAAACTATAAGCATGCACATTTTAGGTTTTCATTATGACAAATATCTTAGGAAATATTTCAGAATCAATACAGCATTTAAGCCATGAAGCTCTGATGTGCTTGCTGGTCACATGCATACAGTGGATGTTTCAGGTCTTAAAGTTGTGGGTTTTTCCAAGAATGTTTTAATTTTCTTTCTTTAATAGTTATTTATCACCCACCTTGGACATAAAACACAAGGAGCATCTTATCACAGACTCCTCTTCATTATTGCTTTTAGCTAATGTGAAAAATATCCAGAATGCATGTTCAGTTTGACTAAAACAGTCCAGTTAACACAAGGAAACAGTCAGTGGTTAATGATCTGACATCTGAATTTAAAAATAATTAAAACAAAAGCTGAGGTTGCTTTGTGCAGCGTTTCAGTGTAGAGTACACACACCTGCAAGATCTTTATTTCCTGCTTAGTGAAGATGCTGCCTTTGTTGTGAATCTTGAATGACCTGCAGAGCTTCTCCTGCACTGAAACTTCAACAAAGCCTCAATTAAAGCACAATTATTGACACGTTGTCACAAGAACATAACAAAACTCATTTCTTCTTACACCCTGTTAGCATCCATGCTTTCAGTTGGAGCATTTTAAAGGCACTCAGGTGAATGTTTGAATCTGTCAAGTGCATGACTTTTAAACTAAGAATTAACAGAATTAAGGAAAACTCATCCCCTGACCTGCAGAGATTACAAGTGTTTGTTAACACCCCATGACTCCAGAGCTAAGATAATGATTTTAAACAAGTCATTTGTGGAAACAAATCAGGAGTAAAAGCAGCAGCAGTCTACACAAGTCTACACAGGGGGATAAATTTAGATTAATTTTTAAAGGAATGGGATGTTTTCTTTAAACATCTTATGCATGTATTTTAATATTTAAATGCAATGTAAGGACCTAATGATTAGTGATATTAAATAAAAAAAGTTAAAATATTTTAGAAGAGTTTAATTCAAGTTTAAGGACGCAATTCAAAGACCTCAAAGAAATTTCTTCTTAATTTTTATTTCTGTCTGTAACAAACTTCTTGTTCTTTAAGATTTTTATGTAATTAAAGATAGGTCAGAAATCTGAGGGCATCATGAATCAAGTTTGAAGTTGTTGACTGTGATTTTTAATTTAAGTTCCTCCTTCCAACTACCTCCATGTCCTCTCTAACTGCATCCATATATCTCCTCGTTGTCCTCTTTGTCCTCCTCTTTGTCCTCTGGACATGTCCAAACCATCTCAGTCTGGCCTCTCTAACTTTATCTCCCAGTTGTTCAACACGCGCTGTACCTCTGATTATCTCATTTCTAATCGTATCCATCCCTATCACTCCTAAGAAGAACCTCAACATCTTCAGTTCTTTCTCCTGTCTTTTTGTCCATGTCTTGGTCTCCAGACCATACAACATAGCTGGTGTCACCAGTGTAATCTAAACTTATTTTATTCCTTTGCTGACAGTCTTTTTATCACAATCACTCCTGAAACTTTTCTACATCCACTCCATCCTGCCTGGACTCTCTTGTTCACTTCTTTACCACACTCCTCATTTTCCTGGAAAGTGGACCCCAAGTACTTGAAGTCCTGCACCTTTGTGACCACTGCTCCTTCTAGCTACCATTACAGATCATAATAATTTAATACACCATATTATATTACATTAGTATTGTTTAGCATATATCTTAGATACTTGTAAACCATTTCATTTTATACTTTATATTTTTGCTATTTTGCTTATTTTGTTCCACCTCATGCACCACATGGTGATGCGAATGACAACAAAGAACACTGAACCTTGTAATATGAACAGAACATCAGCCTGAAAACATTTTGCTTATTTCGATCTTCTTGTGCTGAAACCTTTTGATTTTCATGTGGGGAGTGGTGGAACAGAGCCTGTGATCGGAAGATCACCGGTTTTGACTCCCCGGACTGACAACATAAAACTGTGGGTTGGAGCCTTAATCACCATCTGCTCCCAAACAGGTCTCTCTTGAAAATGAGTCCTCGTGACTCAGTGAGACCACCTGTATAAATAAAGGTTAAATAAAAACTGTCTATAGGCCTCCCTGCTCAAGCTGCTGCCCCCGTGACCCAACTTCAGAACAAGCAGGAGATAATGGATGGATGGATGTGGGGAAAAAAAACATGGCTGTTTATTTCGGACCAGTTAGTTTTTAATACTGAAGTTTGTTACGTCCAAGGCTGCTGGAAGTAAGGGTGCAGAAGGTGCTGGAGCACCCCTTGATGGATGCCAGACGACATATGTATCCAAACACACAAAGAATTAATGAAAAATTGAATGAACACTAATTTAGTGTCGGAGATGATTAAAGTTCAACATTATGAGTCAAAGTTTTGTAAAGCTCAGAAATATTTTTTACCCAATTTTTGCATGCATAATCTTATTTTTCATTCTTTTATTCCCCAGAACTGAGCAAAACAATCTAAATATTGTGAAAGTAACATTTATTTTACTTCAGACTTGCTGGTCCTTTTAGTTTATCCATCTACAGACAGAAGCAGCGGTTGTATTCTGACAGGTCTTCTACAGGTCCCTCTTGTAAACGAGTCCTCGTGGCTCAACGGGACTAGCCTGCATAAATAAACGTCGAATGAATGAATGAATGGTGTTATAGTTAATACTTGTCTTGTGAATCTAAAATTCCGCTAAGTAAAATCTGAACAAACTGGGACACTTTTCCACATCTCTCCATCAGTGTTAATAACTTGCTCTATGTACATGACACAGCACAGTTACATTTCTGTGAATATTGAGAAAATAAAACAGTAAGTAAATTGTACATGAGTGACCCATCGTGGAAATCTAAAGCAAAACTCCTCACTCATATGAACAGTTCACTCTGTAAAACAATCATTTCTGATTAAATACTCAACAAAATCCAACATATTCCACAGTTCCTAATTCCACAGACCCCCGCCTTCTCATTTGACAAATAAAATAATCAAAATAACCTCAAACCAGACTGAGTGCACTACGAGACAAATCTAAACAAAGGGCCACAACTGGGAAAATGATTCACAAAATCATTTTACTTTATTTCTGATTGGACCAAACACAACTTCATAAAAATATTCCCACTATTTTCACTCAAAGTTCAGGAAATCTATAATTAACAACTTGATAACCCAGTTAAGGTTTTGTAGTATGAAAATCAAGAGGAGGAAACCAAAATATCACAGAGGCAACAGCAAACTGCTCAAAACAATCTGTAAAGTTTTTGGATGTAAAACCACATGGATGGATGTGTAAATAAAACAAAACTACTTTTTTTTTTTAAATTTAAAATAAAAACAAAAAAGGAAAAAAGAAACACTGAAGTGTTGGAAATATATTAGCTTTCTGGGGAAATTACAGCTAAAACGGTGCAAAGATGGAAAAAAAAAACGCACAACAATCGTACAAAACATATATCTTCACTGAGAAAGCCCAGTCTGCATTTATGGTTCGACGTTTGGGTTACAGGTAGTGAGACTTGAAGCCAGCGTGTTCAGCTTGTTTCATTTCTGAACAGTCATTCGGTTCGTTTATGATCAGCACAGCTCGTGCTTCAAGTTAATCCATTTCAGCCCTCCGTTAGAGAAAGGAAACCACAGGTCCGTTGTGCGTCCGAGCAGAAATGTCCAAAGGCACTTCGGACACAAAGCAGGAGGAATTCCTGTGAGTTCAACAGTTCCATCCTCATAATTCAAGCATTTTTTTTTAGACAGCTGTTTTTGTGAATCACGACCCATTTTTAACCTTGAAACAAGAGTTTTCACTGAAAATTCTTTAACAGTCCTTGAAAAACGACTGTTTTATGACCCGAGATACCAGCACAAAATCTAAGCTACTCCCTGTAACGTTCAGGTTTACAGTTATCAAGGACAACGTGCAGATAGACAACTCTTCTGACAAAAATCAAGTTCCGTTATTAAACTTCTTTAGTTTTCCAGCTCTGCGCACACTTCAAATTAAATGGGTAAATGCCACATACACTGCAGTCCCCAGGATCTGGAATACGTATGAAAACAACACACCATCTGTTAAACTTGCTTAATCACACAATAAATTAATTTATATGCATTACTTTATGGAAAATGTTCTGTTTTCTACCATTTAACAAGGGGGATGAGTACAAAGTGCCTCCAATCCACCAGGATAGCACTTTACATGCTTTTGTAATACCATTTATAAAACCCAAAAACCATGAGTCAAAACAGTAGATCGCCAGCAAAGAGATCATCGCAATGATAACATAATGTTGTTTTTAATCTCCCATCTAAAAGCTAATTTGTGCAACTACATGAGGTAAACAGAAACTGGATCTATAAAGTTATGGGACTCCATGTTAAATAAAGACTTCAGGAGTCCTGCACAAACCGTGACGTAGAGAAATAATTAAACATTTAAATTTAGCTTCCAAGGAATGACCGTTCTGCATAGCACAATGTCCCAATGTGAACATGAAGATGCCGTGTGCTCCCGAATAAGCGCACGCACACAAAAAAAACAATAGAACTGGAAACTTGTCAGTGCATAATATATTAAAAACAAAGAAAAACACGGCTGAAGTGTGGATTTACCTGCAAAACTATAAAACAGTAACAACAAGCAGGTGACTCTTGGCAGCACAGATTAACCCCGTACGGTACAACAGGTAGGAAAGTATGGAAAACTTCCTGAGATACCTCTTCTGTGTCACACTGAGTCTCAGTTTCAGCTCTTTTGAAGTAATTTGCTCACAAATCCATAGGAGTTATTGAACAGCGTTCTCCTCTCAATATATAAAAACATCAAGTTTGAAGTCAGAGCCTATCAAATCCAGGTCTTCCTAAACGAACAGTTCCTTTAAGACACATATGGCCTGAACGCATGTCTGCAGTCTGACGCCACACATTTACAGCTCGTTTGGGTCAGTGCACGACAGAAGCGGTTTACAGGGTGGTTACCATGAAAGACGTTCAGATACCAACAAGAGAAACTCTCTGAGTACATCATCATATTTGACAGGCAAAAGTAGAGGTTCTGGAAGTGTGGTTTGCTGTTGTGTACTTGATACTTACGGTTCAGATCCTGAGGCAATGCAGAGACGGGCCCAGGCTGTCTTCCTCACACTACCGGTATATTTTAATTCAATTAAATCATACAGTACCGAGTGAAGTTCCAAGTTTTCTTTCATCAAGTCAGACTTGTTTAGTTTGCATTTTTACTCTTAAAAGAAGGGGAAGAGAAAATAGGAGGGAGGATACCTACTTCATCATAGTCTGGGTCTGTTGATTCTTCTACCGTGTGCAGCACAATGATTTAATGAGGAACAGCGCTTCTGGACAAACATGCTGTAAGGCCTCAGAGGCGCATCCTCCCTGGAAAACCGTGTCCCGCCTCATTACCAGTCCTGATCTTATTAGTGCAGCCACCAAAACACCGCGCAGCTTATGTCCGAACGGGGAAAATAATAATTTAAACGTCTTTAAGAAAAACAAAAATAAAACAATAGGCTGCCGTCTGAAGTTAGCATTGTAGGTCCCAAAATGTTCCTCAGTAGATGTAAAAATAAATTCTACAAAGACCAGTGCATCTCTTCAAAGTCCACTTCTCCCAGGTTTGTGTCTGTCTCCAGAAGGCTCATGATCACCGCCATGGCTGCTTCGTCGTTGGTAAGACTGTGGAGGCCAGGTCCAACAACACTGTCCAAGTCCAACTGCGGATTGTCCCCTGATGTAAGAGACAAAACAAAACAAATGTGGGGCATTGATAACAGAGAAGTGATACAAAGTTTACACAGAAGCCTATTAACAGTGTCTGGAGTACCCATTAGTGTGTCTCCTCCTGAGAATGAAGCTCCTTGAGGTTCACTGTCTGAGCTCGACTTTCCAGGTATCTCCATGTCCGAAGTTTCTCCATTTGGCACCTAGAGACCAAAAGAAAGTAGGCTTATTTTATTAATGTGTACTGAAGGAGGGAAACAATCAAAAGGATCAGTTGCTTAATGATAAAGTTGAGCCACTGAATCTTCAATGAGATTATTCAGAAGATTAAGTTCTGATTACTTCACATTATGGTTCAAGTTCAAAGTAAAAGCCATTTTAGATGATCAGCAAAAAATAAACTGAGTACCTCTAAAATACTGGCTAGAAAAACTTCTGAGCTCTTTTTACAGAAGACTATGGAATATAGAATAATCTATTAATTTAAATGACTTAAAATGAAGCTACAAATGAGTCTTGAGTCCTGATGAGACGAAACTTGGAGGCAGTCTGAGCCAAAAAGATACCGGTAATTTTTTTTGGCATCTATTCAAGCGATGCCTTGTACAAACTGAGCCTCGTGTTTCAGGACTTGTGATAAACAGCTGTTTGTTTCTGATGCTGCATTTAGTAAGATTCACATATCAAGTATGACCATAAAAGAACATTAATTAATCAAATCTGAATAGCAGATAAGATTTTATATTGCTTCATTGTCAAGTTTAAAATGGCATTGTTCTGCAGTGAAACAGGAAGTTGTATCTCAGACATACAATAACACACGCTGAACACATCTGTGCTAAAAGTGAATCACAGCACCACTCAGTATTTACTAAGAAATGTGAAAAGTCCCTGAAACTTCACAATCTGTAGAGTGACATTAGAATGTGTGTTTTCCCACCTCACACACAGGATGTGACATGCAGCTTGTATAACCTCCAGGTCTCAGCTGAAATATTTTTAACTTGGCTGCAGTAGCAGCAATAACGGAATAAGGGTGGGAGGTCAAATCTGTTTTTAGATGTATTGCAGACATGGAAGATCACAAATTAATTTTCAAATGTAAAAAAATCTGTTTGTTAATGTTAATTTTCCACTTTGAGAGAATCAGCAGAGTAGCTGTTGCTTGGTGCAGTTTGTCCCAGTAGACTTACCGTAGCTTCTTGTATTAGGAACATGTTGCAGTAAAAACGTTATTTATTTTCTTTGCCGAATACTGAAGAATACAGAATGAGTTTTTAAATAATAGTTGAAGTTATAACATGACAATAGTAATGACTTCGAAACTGTTCAGAAATAAACATGATGCTATACCAATTAAGCATTTTAATGTTAATTTAGCATCTATCCTAATTAATAGTCAACAGCCTCAGATTAATGGTTATTTTTTTAAACATACATTGCTGTGAAAAATTTTAGGCATGAAAATATAAAAGTCAGTGTTTATGTAAAATAAGCCTTAAGTTTCAAAATAATCTAAATGCATCAATAAATGTTTTATAGTCACATCGCAGCCCTCTGAACTGTAATCCAGTTGTAAGGTGGTTAAAGATTCCCATCACGACAAGTAAACAAAACTGCAAATATCTAAAACCTGCTGCTTGCAGTTTGAAGTTTCCTAGTATTGATGTAAAATCTGTAATTTTATAGACCTTTCTCACCATTTATCTGCTGCAAAACAATTTTCAGATATGATTAAAATGTTGAAGTAAACAACAACAACAAGACGTTTTAAAGTAATTCTTGTTAGGCTGCAGCACTAACGGAAAAAAAACCCATGTTGGTTTTCACTAGTGATACTGTAGGAACAAGACAAAACTCTGGCACTTCCCTTAAGTTTTTTATTTTGTTTTGGGTGCAACAGTTTTAGGCTGAATGTAATTCAGTAAATGATCAAGTATGAAAAAAATAAATACCGGTAATGGCTTTTGCATTGATTCTGCTGAATGTCTGTCTCATTTGTCTTTTTATTACAAAGTCATGCATTTTTAAATGTTCCAAGTACTTTTAGCAACAAGAAAGACCATAAAATACAATGTTCAACCACGGCAACCCTCATCATGTGAATGTTCACAAGTCAACATGGGATTAGGGGCGGCTGTGGCTGAGTGGTTAGAGCAGTCGTCCTCCAATGCAAGAGTTGAGGGTTCGAGTCCACCAGCAGTCACATGCTGAAGTGTCCCTGGGCAAGACACTGAACTCCTCATTGCCTCTGATGTGTGTCCCATCG
>JARVGS010000002.1:21536113-21550951 GCA_031762315.1 Hypsolebias antenori
CCAAAACTACTCACCATAAATATATACTGGATGTATCTGTAGGTGCTGCACTGTTCACATACCTGTGACCGGGCCTTGGAGGGAGGAGTCTGTGCATGTCCTGATGGTGTGGTTGTGGAGCCCACAACACCTTGTACTCCAGAACTGATAGGAAGATTAGATGGGGGCACCACAGTGGTTCCAGGAGGAGGGGAGCAGGTTCCAGGGGGAGGAGAGGATGTGCCTGTGTTCTGACCGGTTTCCATGGACACCGAAGAGGTGCTCTGGTCTTTAAAGAGCGAGCGTAGCTTCATGTCCAAGGCTTGGATGTCATCTCTGCCAGCCGACTTAGACTGGACCTCAGCCCCCTCTGGGTCTACTGACTGCGACTGGATCTGGGTCAGACTGGGTAATGAAGTAGGAGGCTGGGGCTGAGAAGATGTAACAGCACCATTAAAAGCTTGTTGCTCTGAAGTTCCACCACTGCTGGACGTACCAGAAGAGACAGTGGTACTGTTTGACTGAGGTCCAGGTACTGAAGGAACAGTAGTCAGTGTTGATGGAGGGGAAACCGTGGAGGATGAAGAAGGGATGCTAGTAGATGGTGGAACCTGTGGGTGTGCCGTTTCATTTAAAGTCTGAGGTGGTGGACTAGAATCACTGATTCCAGTGTGGGACTGAGCTGAAACTGGTGAAGGTGAAACCCTTCCAGCTGGAATGGGAGGTGACGATGTTGCAGTAGACGTGACAGAAACGGGTTGAGAAGCAGTGCTAGTGGTGGAAACCACAGCTTCTGGGGGAGATGGGATACTGCTAGAATTTGGACAAGCATCAGTTGACGGGACAGTGGATGGCTCCGGCTCAGTAGTAGCAGGATCGAGGGTGTTACTTCGGTCTACACGAGCCTGCCTGACTTTAATGAAAGCTTGCTGGAGAATTCCAGATGGAGCAGAGAGAGAAAGACCCAAAGGAGCTAAAAAATAAAACAATTGATGGTTTTACTCAAATATGTATAAAACATTGTAATCTTCAGACAAATTTGAAACAAACTGCTCCCTTACTAGACACAGGTTCATCACCAATGGACGTGTTTGCAGAGGGGGGTCCAAAGAACTGTTCTCTAAGACGAGACTCTGGGACTGGGCTGACTATGAACCTGCGTCCTGCTGAATGAACCACCTGAGTGGTAGTACTGGGGGAAATGCCTGAAGAAATAAACAGATTAGGTGTTATTGCAAACAAGTTTGAAAAAATTATAATTGAACACTGTTTAAATTTTAATTGGTTTTAGTTTGTTCACCTGGCACCATGGGAACTGTCAGCTCAGGCTGTTGTTGGTCATTAATCTGCAAAGACAACAATGTAGACAAAAGCATCTTCTGTTTCAGTAGGTAAGGACTAAAACTTGCTGTATTTCATGAATAACGTGTTGGGTTGTAAAGAAATACCTGGGGGAAGCCTTCCTTCATCCTCTCTCCTTTCTCATCAGCCATTTCTATGACCTCCCTGACCTGCTCAATGAAAGACTCGCGCTCGCTCTCCAAGATGAACTCACTTTCAACCTAAACAAGAAGCAAAAGAAGTTTAGAAACTAGAACATACACCAGAAAATAAATAATCCTCATTCTTTATATTCTTTAATATTGGTTAAGGTACCAAATATAAGATCACTGACATCATTTGTAACTGTCCTTTGTTCAGTGACATTTACTTTGTTGCCATTTAAAAGGACTATGTTCAAGATAGCCTAAACATTTACTGCACAAATATAGAAGTTTAGTGTGTATGACAGAACAGTTAACAAGAAAACAAAACAACAAGTAAACTTCATTACCATAATCTGTGCAATCTCCTCTGGATTATCGCCATCAAGATCAAATTTGAAGGTCACCATCTTCCTGTTGTGCGTTTCCAGTTGGCACTCTGCTACTCTGTCTCCCACATTAGAAATCTGCAGAAGATTTAGGTTGAAACTGTTCAATGACAAAAGTGTGACGAGCAGAATTAACGTAATGGAAAACATAAGGACAAATACTTACACTGAGAACATTTAGCTTGGCCCTTGTAGTCTTGTCATGACGCGAGCGGCTACGAACAGATCGTCGCTGATAGCGCTTCATTGAGCGCCCCTCGTGGCGACCTCCAGACGTAGAGTTTCCTTCATTACCATCGCTAAGACCTGAAGCAGCATCTGACAAGCAGCTGAAAGAGAAACACGAGAATTGGGCAAGATGTTTAATGATTCTGAAGGAAAAAAAAGCAAAATATGAACCATCTTACCTTTCTGTAGATGGTGGTGCCAGGACAGAAGGCCCTGCTGGCTGCTCCACTGGTGTTGACAGAGGAATAGTCACAGAACCCTGAAACACAAACATAAAAATCCTGAACAACTGGGAAGTTTATCTTAAAACTAGATCTGAGCACCTAAAATCACATGATTTGCATATAGGCACTAATAAATAATGTGAAAATTGACACAAGAAGTTGCAGTGGCTTCCATTCAGTTAATTCTGTTATGCGCAGTCATAATAATGGTTTAAATTAAATCAACATGTTTTATCCAGAACAACCACCAGATGGGGCTGTGTAACATGGAAGAGACATCATTCAGCTGTACAGCTGTGAAATGTTTACTTTTCATTAATTGAGTTATTTCTGTGCTCATATAGAAATCAGATGAGCCTTTACATTTTATTGTTATTCTAAATTCAACCTATGACTTTGAGTGTAATTATAACCTATGTGAAACATGACATATCCTTATGGGGCCAATTTGAGGAACAAAAAACTGAATATTTTTCTTTAGCATTTAAGTTCAAATTTGAATTCAAATTGTTACAAATTTCAAAATGTTTTGATTTGCTTAAATGTAAATAAAAAGGAAAATATAGTGGAGTAAGGATTGCCCAGGTCAAGTTTATGGGAAGACTAATATTCTAATGAGGCATCGCAGATTACATCAATGTAAAAACAAAACATTTTCTTAAAGCACAACCAAACACATACTTCTAGGAACAGGAACCATTTAAGGAAGAGGAAATCAAGCTGACATACTACAACCCACAAGACTTGTCTTGTGCTCTGTAAAATACCTGCAGAACAGAGAGGCACGAGGCCTGATAGAGGAAGTATAGGTGCTCTGCGTTGATTGGTGGAGACATGATAGGAGGACTTGGATCACTGGCCCAAGACTAAGAGCCATGCAAGAACAATGAGTAGCATGCAGTGAAAAAAAAGGAAGACAGGCAGAAAAGTGTGTTGCATCTTCAGAAGAAAAAAAACAAATAAGAATTTTTAAAACATGGTCAACATGAGATTAATTTGGTTGAGCAATGGAGAGAAAAATATGAGTTAAAGGCACACTTATTGGTCAGCAATAACATTATGACCAGCCAGTAAATAAATAATATAGAGGTCTCTTGTTGGCCATTCAAACAGCTGACTGCTTTCAGTTTATTTTCACACACACGCACACACACGCACACACACAAAGAATCATAATACTGCTTAGGGCAGACAAAGAACATCAGATTTATTCTGGTGTATTTGGTGCCAAATAATCAGAGATTCTTTAGTTCTTGTGCATAGTAAGAAGGAAACTTGGTGGGTTGAGCTGAATGTCTAAATGTAGATTTTCCTATTTTTGGGCTTTGGTCTAATGTTATGGCAGATTTGTGTTAGAAGTAAAATTAAATCAATTTCCATGTAGATTACTGGCAGGAGTCTTTGTACCTGCAGCTGCTGAGCTCCTGGTTGTGGCTGTGAACTGCTGCTTTCTGGCTGCTGCTGTGGGAGAGACGGCTGAGTGGACTGGGGCATCACAACTTGCTGAGAGGGAGTCTGTAAGGATAAAAACAAATACACATCAAAAAAACAAAATTAAGCAATTTTTAAAACTCAAACCAAATAATGCACTAATGAGAGAAACTGGGTTTGTTCTAATCTATAGAAAGTTTCTTAGGGGTTCCTCGAGTCAACATGCTCTTACCTGCTGGACAACATTGCATAAAATAAATCAAATTAATTTAGAGTTCATTCATCTGAAACTGTTGTGGCAAGGAATTATTTATCATAAACCTAATGAACATTTCATAGAAATTTTATTTGTATGCTAATCCTCACTATGTGCAAGTTTGTTTCTATAAATCCCATTGTTCAACTTTGGGTCGTGTGGGTATGGATAAGTAGAAAGTTAAAAGAGACCGTCATACAAATTCGTACAGACAAGTTGAACGTTTAGTTTGCAAGAATATCCTACTCATTACACTGATCCTGTGTTAAAGACTGTAGCAGAATAATGGGACACTGTATCTACCTGAGGGGGAGGCGATGGTTGGTAGTAAACTCCATACTACAAAAAACAAAACATAGCACAGGGTAAGAGTAGTAAACTAATAAAAAGGAAACTAAGTAACCGGAATGGGAGGAAAAGACAACCAGGAAACCAAGAGCTTCTTGTGAAACATTTCCTAAAGCAATGAATCTGGGCTTTATGAAACAGACTGAGGGAAAAAAAGGGCTTTACATCAAATGATCAGGATTTATTTTTGCAGCAGTAATACACAAGTATTTATGAAGTGTTCATCACATTGTTGAGACGAGTTTTTGTGCCATATATTTGACTTTGGTGAAATCAGTGAAATACGTAATAGTCATGGTGCAGAATTTCTCTTAATAAACATGACATGCAGCACAAAACATACGGTACCTGTGAAGGTGCCCCTGCAGCAGACTGGCTGGTGGAGACTACCTCAGGCTGAACACTTTGAATCTGAAGAGTAAACAAAACAACAAAATTAAATCAATATGAAAATGCAAGCTGTGCAGGTGCTGTTCTTACAAACTTAAACCGGCCAATCAAGTTGGATCATTTCATAAATAGTACCTGATATTCTCATCAGGTAGAACTATTTTCAGCAAGGTGGGGGTGGAAGATGTATACAGCAGTCATTCACAACTAGTATTTTTTATTTTATTTTTGCTTGTAGTTTATTTCCAGAGCATTTCTCCTTCCAGAAAATAAACAAAGACCCTTTTCAGTAACAAGTCAGTGCAGGAATGAAATTCAATTCAATTCAAAAATACTTTATTTATCCCAAAGGGAAATTTAGTGTTGTAACTCATCATCCTGGTTCCATTAAAGAGTTGTTATAGATGCTGATGGCTGTGGGCCAGAAGGATCTATTGTATCGGTCTGTTTTACAGTGGATCTGAAAAAATTGGTTGCAGATGTTGAGCCGTCTACTTGGACTTGGCGGGTTTCTTAGTCTTCTTGGGCAGGAGGACCGACTGAATGTTGGGCAGAACTCCTCTCTGAGCGATGGTCACTCCTCCAAGAATCTTGTTGAACTCCTCCTCATTGTGGACAGCCAGCTGCAGGTGTTGGGGGATGATCCTGGTCCTCACGCTGTCACGAGCCGTGTTTCCAGCCAGCTCCAGCATCTTGGCGGTCAGGCACTTAAGCACAGCCGCCAAGTAGACAGGAATGCACCCAAGGCACCTCCTTTTCTACTCATTGGGATTTGGGGCTGTAGTTGAGGTATTATTTGAGCTTTTGGGATGTCAATCAGCTGTTCCCAGTTGTTAAAAAAAACACCTCATTGTTATGGTTATGCATCATAACAAATGTCCAAAAGTAAAATGTTTCAGTAAAAATCCTTCCAGCTGCACAGCATCTGATCCCAGAGGAAACACTCACCAAAAAAGTGATTTACATCCAGAAAAAGAGGAATTAGTTTTCAAAAGTAATATCTCAGAATGAATGAACGAATGCAACAGAGCTACTCCAACATGCAGCCACCTTGAGCGGCGCAATTCTAGAATGATGGCGGGTGTGAGATTTGACTTTATGCAAGAAGGTTTATCCTTTCTTTTATTTTTTATTTTAAATCAAAAGGATGCTGAAGACTACTGCAGATAGATACATAGAGCTAAATGGGGGAATAACCTAAAACTATAGGTTTGTTTGTTTACTTTAATTTGAACTGCATATTAGGAACAGAGTGACCTGCTATCCAGCAAGTGAAAAACATGAAAATTAACTTGTATATCCTTCAGTAGAGTTCCTGCCCTAGTATTTTTTTTTTAAGTTTTAAGATGTTGACATTAACAGCTGATGTTTATTAAAAATATATTTTTTAGTTTACAAGTAACTGTGGGATTGAACTCCTGGGTTCAACCAGTCGAAGCGACAGCTACATGGTACAACTAGAAATAGCTATATGCATAGTCATGCTCTTTCACATGACAGTTAACCTCTAATTAGGAAAGCTTTGATTTGAAAGCAGAAGCTACAAAAGACCCTATAACAGCAATTCAATGAACTACAATTAAATGCATTTGAAAACAAAAGTAGTACTAACTACAATGATTATAAGAACTAGAAAAGGATTTTGATAAGCAATGAAAGTTCTCACCCCTTGTAGTTGTGTTGGCTCATTTGGCATCTGTGAGCATGATGCCTGCGGCTGAAGATGCTGACTGGTTGAACTATAGGATACTCCGGGCTGAGGGGGCAGGGTCTCAGGAAGCACAGAAGAACCAGGTAATCTGTCTCCCATGTCCCAAGCTGTAACAGCAGACAAAAAGATGAACAGAATTATAACCTCAAGTTTTCAGAAACTAAAACAATGTACTTGTAATCAGCAAGACTCTTAAATATTTACTTCCTCCGGTGTGCAGCTGCTGGTCAGTCTCAGGTTCCTCATACTCTGGCTGGACACCACTCACACTCTGACCCTGAACTGGGACTTGCCCAGCTGACTGTGGTACATAAGAGACCCCCTGTGACATGCCAATTAGTTGGGTAGATTGAGCAGCGTTGTAGTTAGAGTTCTGAAGGTTCTGCAGAGATGCTGGTTGGGCACTAATCTGAGAGCTATGCTGGTTTAGTTGTGGAGAAACATATGAAGTGGACTGTGGCACTGGTTGTGACTGAGGAATCTCCACACAGGACGGCTGGCCTGGTTGCTGTGATGTCGACTGATTCTGAGCCTCCTCTTCAAGCTTTCTCTTCTCCTGATCTTCTCTGACCTTCAACACAATCAGTGAGAAATCCACCAACGTTGACAAGGAACATAAACATCAAGTGCACAGACAAACATCAAATGAATGACACATTCAACACACATGAAACACAAAACCTCATGATGAACATGAACTAACCTGCTGTCGCTGTGCCCTCTTGCGCCTGATTAAAGACACCCTATCCTTAATGGCCTTTGCAATGGTCTTGTGGTCACCTTCACAAATATAACCAGACTCAACCTGTAGCAGACAGACACACAATCAGTGATGAAATCAAGTACCAGTGCTAATAATAAACCCATATTTAATCAGTAGCCCTTTTTACACAGCTGTCCCAATAAAAAATTTTTTTATGTTTATGCTATGTGTGTTGTCTTTTACACAAAGAATATTTCAGCCTTGTGATTGCTTCCATTGCCAGCTCAGCAGTGAATCAACTGTAACATTAACTTCAATCCTGTCATTTGGCCTTCAAATTAATTCACAAGAAACCAATGTGCAAGAAAAGTCACACCAACCCCACCTTGAAAGGAGCTGTGTCAAAAAGGCTATTCACAGTAATAAATCAGTTCCATTTACCATTTCCTGAGCCACATCCTCTGAGACATCTTTGTTGAGGTCAAAAGAAAACTCAATGGCTTCGTTGTCTTTGTACTTCCCCTTAAGTTTCTTTATATCCTCAATTCTCAGCCACAACTTAATTGCCTCCATTTCACCATCATCCTCTTCTGCCAGCTCTACTCGTACACCTGTATCTTCCTGGAAGAATGCATGGTTCAGAAGGTCTTTGATGGAGTATCTAAAAGAATGGGGAAAAAATAGTGAGCAAATGATGATTTTCCTGAAGAAGCAAATACCCAGAACTTATAAAATGTGTGGTTTTAAAGTTTGAGACCTCTCATTCTTGTTCTGTCGTATACATCCCTCGATGATCTCCTTCACTTCAGGAATGGCCACCTTGTCAAAACTGCCTGGCTTCACCCCCTAAAGAAAACACAGAACCCTAAATAATAACTACCTTCCAACTCTAACCTTTTTTTGTCTGGAGAAAACCGGTACCTCACACACTTTGTCTCAAACTAAACTTGACTGAGGCAACAGAAAACAGATCTATTTGCCTGGTATAATTTCAAAATTGCATCCAAATAAGCGTTGTTTAAACTAAATTATTTTTATAAGACTTATTTTTCATAAAGTTAAAACTAAACGTTTTTATAGCTGCATATGCTTAGATTTGTAAAGGTCAGACATGGAGAAGGATCTTTACAATTATTGACAGTCTATCTAATGTGCAACAAAGGGAAAAAAATAAGAGAAGGCCTTAAGACAGATGACTGAGGAAAAGTGATGATAAAGCCTACAGAGGAAAACTCTAGAAACATGAATCATAAATGACTACAGGTATTTCAAAAAACATTTCAACAAGATGTGCATGAATAAGACTTACAACATTTATCTGATGCACTTCCTTCCTTTCAGACAAGATTACATGACTTCAAGGAAAATAGCATGACCGTTTTCTGAGCCTGCTTATAATCTACCAGGTCTAAGTTCTATATTGCTACCTAACACTTTGATTCAGAATAATAATAAAAAAAAAAGATAGGAAAAAAAAAAACAACAACAACTAAGTAAAGCAGGGGTGGGGGGTTGGTGCAAAAATCACATTTTCTATTAAGATAGGAGTGAATTGAGGACAGAATGAAAGATAAACCAAAGCGTGTCAACAGGAATGAAAAATGATTCCAGAGACAATTGCCTTCTTGGTACATAGGAGGTGAAGGCATGGCTGAGGCGTGACGTGGAGGGTTGAAGAGAAGACTTACGCTGGTTACTCTGCGGTAGATCTGTGCAGCGTTCTGGCACTCTGAGTAAGGGTACTCTGAGGTGGCCATCTCCAGCATGCACATTCCAAAGGCATAAACATCCACTGACTCGTCGTACTTCTCTTCATACATCTCTGGCGCCATGAACTCAGGGGTACCTTAAATCAAAACAACTATTCAGAACTCTCGAACTCCCTTACTGACTGAGTGGGCTTCTCACAACCCAATGCCCCTCTGCTCCTCTAACCCATGGGGGGTTGAGGAAGAAGAGGATGAGAAGAGTGACCAGCCTGCTGACATCTCCTGGAGTAGAACCTGTGAGGTGAAAGTTGGAGGATAGAAAAAAAAAAAGGAAAGCAAAAAAAAGAGACAAAAAACAAAAAAAAGAAGGGGGAAGTTGGGCTCAGTTAAACTGCAGAGTTAAAAGGACGTGTTTGTCTGTGTAAGACCATCACATGTTGGGTTATAATAGTGTGACTGTGGTAACCAATGTTCAGAACACACATTCTGGCAGGAAATAATGCTATTTGCATTAGCTTAAACTTGAAGCACTTATTTTACAAGCTCAACTCAAATTGAATTTGTTCAAACACATGCCAATTAGCTCTGTAAGAAAAACAACTAGCCATGGAAGTGACTTTTGTCAAGACCTTATTTTAAAACAAATCTAACATTACCCTTTAAAAATCCCTTACCTTTTGAAGTTTGACCTACCACCTCCTCCTGACCTGCAGAACAAAAGTGTTGAGGTGAAGGCTGACAGAAGCACATCCATTAGCTAGTTACAGAGCTGAACAATGTGTCCTGCACATCAGCCCTTTTGAAACAGCTGTTTCAGATTCAATCTCAGGTCCTACACAGAAAAACTCATTTGGTTATTTGATTGTAATGGTTTCTGATATTGATGTGTATTACAGCACACTGTTAAGACTTACCAGGCCCATAAAAGATACTTACTCAATGACCAGCAGTACCCTATTCATTCCAAACAGCAGAATGGGGCACAGCTGAGGCTAGAGCCTACATTTTAAAACATACTCAAGAATGTGAACATAAAACAAAAAAAAGGAAAAAAGAAAAAATATATAAAATGCTGACAGAGAGAAAGTGGAGAGAGCGCCCTGGACAGAGAGACGAAGCAAAAAAGACTGCAGTCCTGAAATATTTTAAGACAGCAAGAGACAAAACACTAGGAAAAAAAAAACCTGTTGAAGAAAGCCCATACAAAGAGATGTTAAAACACTTTAATTATCAATGGCAAACAGACCACATATTTCCAAACCACAGAACAAAGACCAGTCTGAGACATGAACAAAAGTCATATCTATTGTCCCCCAAAAGGGCAGGAACTAAGTTTCTACTTTTATAATAACAGATTTTTAATTAATAGAAAGAGAAACATTAGGCGCTACTTACAGTCAGTAGATGCCTGGGAAAAAAGGCCTCTCTTTTTGATGAAACATAGAACAGAAATGCTCTATACATGTATCATAATTGACAAATAAAAAGTGAGTTGTAAAAGAGGACAAATCTTAGATCATCACAATAATTGGCCTCCATTTGAGCTGTGGTTTGAGAGACAGCTGAAAAGCTGTGGTCTGTTTTCAACAATGTCAGAAAAACATTTTTCATGAAGACATAACATTCACAACTTAAAAAAGTTACTGTCCCACTGGGATCAGAAGGCTGAATAGGCTTTGGGTTCATACCTATAACGCTTTTGGCAAAAGACGCACGCTTGAGAGTGGCCAGTCCCAGGTCTCCAATCTTGACAGATCCTGTTGGTCCTGTGATGAAAATGTTGTCACATTTGAGGTCCCTGTGGATGATTGGAGGAGCCCGAGTATGAAGGAAGTGGAGTCCCTTCAGGATTTGTCTACACCAGCTACGAAGCACTTTGATCTTCATCACCTTAAACCGCTTCAGATAGCTAGAAAAGAACAGAACAGGTTTCTAAACATCTTCCAGGATGCACAGAACAAGTCATGATAGTAAAATGAGTTTTCTTCATAAAAGAATATAACAGACATTTGTCTACATTTCCTTTTTAAAATAAGAGTAAATAAATATTAACAAGTACATGTGCATTTGTACATCATAAATTTGTCAAAGTTGAGACTCACGTTTTAAGTGTACCAGAAGTCATGAGTTCAGTGACCAATACAATGCACTTCCTTCCCTTGGAAGGTCCCTCCCAGGAGTCATAAAAGCGAACAATGTTGGGATGCTGTAGGCCCTTTAACATCCCCGCTTCTTCCTTAAAGCGTTGTCGCTCTGCCTTCGACAGCTTACGATCCTAAAGGGAGCAAGAAGGAAACATTTAAAAATTGACCCCTTTTATAGCTGCACATAAAACACATTAATTATTCTTATGATTACTGATGACTAAAAAAAAGTATATTTTTACAATACAGCATCTAAGTGTAATTTCATAGATGTTTCCAAACTAGAAGATGTTCCTCAAACAAATTTAGTGTTTTGCCCCCGTCTCTACACATTGGTTCTACACCACACCACACTAGTTAAGGGCTGGCCCACTGTCAGTACCAACCCCCACTCAGTCCAGTTTATGGGACCATCTCGTTCGTGGTTCTAAGAGACTTGCTCCGAGGTGACAATTTTGACATATGTAGGCCTGGCCAGCAGAGCTACATCACTGGATGACCCACCCAATTAGTTTTTTTTCCCCCTTCTTCTTCTTTTCCAGTTTCTAATTCAGGATGGAAGCTCCAAAAACAATGCTGTGGACCAATAATAAAATATAGACCTTTCTGTTTTTATTGGCAGATCAGAAGATTAAGCACGAGCCGGAGGGCACTACAAGAAACACTAATTTACTGCAAAAATATCGACGATGGTGGTGCAGCATGGCTACACCTGGACCTTTAAGCAGTGCTGGGATAAGCAAAAAAAAAAAATTTGAAGTCAGTTTAGTTATGATGCCCACCCACACAGTGGGGAAGAAGTCACAGTGGCAAATCACCTACAGCTGAGAAGAACTGATGAGAACCAACTTGAATCGTACTTGTTAATGGCAAAGCAGCTATAATGTACACAAGAATGTGGAACTGTTTTTTTTTTCTTTTGTAAACCAAAAGAACATGTCTGGCTTTGGCCTTAATTATTTGCAAACCAAAATCAGAAAAGAGATGGCTGACAGGGAATCACATAGAAATGTAAAATAAATGTATAATAAATCAGCCTCCTTGTGCAACAGCTGTTATTCATAGTTTTCATGTTACAGCAGCAGCAGTCACTAGTTATGACAAAGAAATGCATTACTGAGTGAGAGAAGCCAAACTAAAAACAAGTCAACACATTCTGAAAGATACTTTTAAAATGGTTGGTTTCACACTATGCTCTTAGACCAAACATTAGCATTAAAACCATCACTCTCATGCACAAAACTGACATCTGTATGAATTTAGACACATAAATCACAACAACTGTGTAAACCAGCAGTGTTTGTCTCACGTGCCGCTATAATCAACTTTACTTCTGAACAAAAACAGATTTCTTTTATTTTTAGTTTTGAATGGTTCACACAATGGCAAACCTAATAATTCTTTGACAGCAACCTGCTGAACGTATATGTGAGTAGAAGCCTTATTGCATTTAGTAGGGCCTGTGCATTAACAAAGAAATGTGGAACCACCCATCTCAAGTTTCCTGAGCATATCCTTGCATGACCCACATTTGTTGCATGCCTAACTAGAGCTGGAAACTCACTGCACTTGGAAACCCTATAGCCAAAGACCTCCCCCCAAACTCCCACAGACTTGGCCACATGCCAGGCTGTCCAGGAAATTCAGTCCACTGGTGAATGGAGAATTAGTTTTTGGCTTGACTAAACAAAGAAAAACTTTCCAGTGTTCAGCCTTACAATTAAACTTAGATTTGTTGTTACTGGGTAGTGACAAGTTATTTTTTTATTTCTTATATATCTAGTGGAGCTATTATTTATTTTTCTCTTCAGCTTACCATGCCAAAATAAAATGCAAAACATCCACAGATGCACATTCAGACATGCTCAGTACTAAAAGCATAGTGACACTTTGACAGCTGTCTATAAACAAATGCCATTCCCTACCAAGACCAAAATAGCCACCAAAAAAAGCAACATTTGTTGTGAGATGATTCATTCAAACTGTGAAAAACAGTCTAAAATCTACTTAAACTTCTCCAAAGTAGTTATCGACAGTCATGTTGTGCAAATATTTTTCTTTTTTATTCTAAAATAATTAGCACTGGCAGATTCCAATAGATAGTCATAATAGCTATGAAAATACACAATTTTTCTGTTTTTAATTTGAATCATGGATAGCTTCAAACTTTTAAGTTTCAAAGATCAGAAAACTGAAGTTGTGTTTAGCTCTAGCTCTACTGCTGTCTCTGTTCCTCTTAGCTTCAACTCCCTTGAGTCATATCTTAAGCCTTCTGTTACAAATCTCAGAATGGTTTTAGACTGACTTTAACAAACTATTCTACCAAAAAAAAAAAAAAGGGGGTCAATCAGGTGTCTCTTTCACATCTCCACCTCATCCTGAATGCTGCAGCTCGGCTCTTAACAGGAACTCATAGGTTTGAACATATTCCACCAGTTTTGTCCTCCTTTCACTGGCTCCCTGTACATGTCAGAATTGATTTTAAAATTCTCCTGTTGACCTTTAAGTGCATTAATGACCTTGCACCCTCATACCTCTCTGACCTACTTCAACCATATGTTCCTTCTTGGGCACTAAGATCATCTGATCAGCTGCTTTTGGTTGTACCAAAAATAAAAATAATAATAAAAAAAAAATAAATAAAACAGGCTGAAGCTCAGAGGAGATGTCTTTCTCGGTCAATGGCCCTAAACTTTGGAACAATCAGCCCCTCAACATTAGACAGGCCACTTCACTTCCTGTTATTAATCTCTTTAAAAACACACCTGTATTCACTGATGTTTAACACAGTGTGATTTGATTTAGTAGTTCATTGTTTCTCATCGTTTTTGTGTTTTTATTTTTTTATGCTTTTAATTACATTTTGTTATTTTTTTCTTTAAATACTGCCTTGATCTTATTGTTAAGCACTTTGGTAACAACTGCTGTTTTAGATGTGCTTTATAAAAAAAAAATAATAAAATTGTCGACTACTGTATATGTGTATAATTTTTGATTAAAAAAAAAAAACACTAAATACAAATTTTTTGCAACCAAAACATTGCTATATTTTTAATGAGCGAAATCAGCAGTCATGTTTTGTTGCCAACAATTTTAAGTTGTTTGTTTACATTTGAACAGTGATGAGTACATCACTCTGTTTCTTTGAATTGAGAAAGCTCCTCAGATGAGAAGCGAAACGTCTTCAGTTACAAATAAAAGTGCAGTTGTTTTGTTTTAAATTATTATTATTATTATTTTTTTTTTGGATTTACCATGTCCTGGATGACTGCGAATCTTCACCAGTGTACTGATGAGTACACTTCAGTCTCTGAATGTAACTGATGTTGAGTTGGTAAAATAATCCTTGGATGTGAAGCCAGAGGGAAAAACAGTGGAATCAGAAAGGCCAGGTCAAAAACAAAAAATATAAATCTCTTCTGAAAAATTGCAACTATAAGCTGTCAGGATGAGAGTCGACAGAAATACAGTCATTTTAAAGGGAAAAAAATGAGTGGTGGAAAGCGTTAAAGCAAATATTGCCACTAAGACCAAATAAAAATGAGCAGTGTCGAGATATTCTGAACTATCCATAACTGACTGTAACTGATCATCAAATTTAGTTGTAAACAAAAAGGGGAATGTCTGCAGTTTTCCTTCACAAATCATAAAATCCAGAGATGTCCAAGTAACAAGAACACCAAACAATCATTTGATGATGACTTATATTATTAGAATTAAAAGCCTTGACAAATTGTGTATTTTGGCAACTACTATGGCTTTAAACAGTTAAAGGTCCACTGACATGATATTTGAACTTTGCATAAAATGGCACAACATATATATCTTGTATCATTCAACTA
>JARVGS010000002.1:21562766-21574482 GCA_031762315.1 Hypsolebias antenori
GTAACTCAACACATTATAGAAATGTAGTGTAGTAGAAAGTACAGATACTTCATGTAAAATGTAGTGCAGTAAAAGTAAAGTACCCACATTTAATTCTACTTAAGTAAAGTACAGATACATGAAAAATGTACTTAAGTACAGTTACATCCCATCACTGGTAGCTGCACAATCATACTGTATGTGAGCAGAGTGAACAGGAGAGGGCTCAGCACACATCCCTGAGGGGATCACCATTGGGGGAGTTAAGATGATATAATTTTAAACAACAAAAGATTTTAAAGATATTTTCTTTTGTATTTATTTTTTCTTCTCACTTAAGTTCAGTTTTTTCCAGTAGAAACATTTTTTTTGTTTTATTTTCATTTACATAATTGTGCAAGTTTTGTGTTGTGCCTCCTAAATGACATTTACAGGAGAGTAAAGGCGCTAACCTAGTTATCAATGTCATATTAATTTAACATTAATATAATGTCATAAACATTCTGGTTGGGATGGGATCTAGCTGACATGCTGATGGCTTGGATGAAGTTATTATTTTGACATTTCGTAGAGCTTAACAGGTCAAAAACAGTCCAAACATAAATCAGGTTCTAGTACAGTATTTCTAAAGCTGCCTCATCTGACAGGGAATCAGAGGCAATAGTAGGAAAGATGGTGTGAATTTTCTCTCTGACTGAAATAATTTTATTTAGAAAGAATCCCAAGGAGTGACCACTGCTTATAGCATGTCACATCCTTCAAACTCTTTGTGCAGCTAATCATCTTTTACTATGCATTTCAACTTCAAGATTCAAGGATTTTTACTGCCATTTCCATCACATGTGGTTCATGAGTTGGAATGAAATTGTGTGCTCAAGGTTCCAGTTACACCCAAAACTAGCAAAAATTTAAAGTTAAAAAGAAACAGTATATAATAATCTAAGCTATACACTAAGATATACACTAAAGGAATGCTAAACGATACGCTAAAGAACCAAGATATACGCTAAACACAAAAAATGTAAAATAATACCGTATATTAAACAGCAGTCCGAACATGAGTCTGTTGTGAGTAAATGGGTATGAATACAGCAGCATAAAGCCAAGAGATCAGCAGCATGGATAATCAGCAGCATGGGATCAGCAGCACAGTTCATTAGTAGCACAGATAAGTTGCATATTACCAATTAAAGTGGCATTATAGTGATTATTATTATTATTGTTATTGTTGTTTTCCTTACAGTGATTATCCTGATTAGGGATTTATGATAACTTTTTTTTCTGGTTCAGCTTTTCGTAGCTTCTTGCTGCTCATTTCAGCTTCTTTTTACTAATTTCAGCTTTTCCCCCACAGCTATAGCAATTTAAGTCAATCTCCTACCAATGTAATATTTTTATGCTCCTTTCAGCTTCTTTCTGCAAAATTTAGCTTTAGCAGAATTTCAGGTATTTTCTGTTAATTTTATTTTTTTGTGCTAATTTCCCCCTTTTGCATTTCTTACTACCGGTAATAATTTTAAGTTTTTATGCTCCTGCCAGCCTTTTTCCTGCTAATTTGACATGTTTTTAAAATCTTCGTAGCTACTTTATTGGTTGATTTATTTTGATATTTCAGCTTCTTCTGCTCAATTAATTTTTTTTCTTATTTCAAATTTTAGGTATTCTATTCAGCTTCTTTTTTGCCTATTTCAGCCTATTTAGCTCATTTCTGCTCTATTCGGCTTTTTCAGCACATTTCTGCTGTTCTTCTGCTGCTGTCTGCATTTATTTATTTATTTTTCTTTTATCAAATGTCATCTGTTCAAACTGAACTCGCATTAACAGCGATGAAACCTTTTCAGCCTGGTTTCAGCTTCTTAGGCAGCTTTCAGCAAAACTCATCCAGCATTAAACGCTCACACTGAACTTTTGCAGGAAGTGTAATTCCTCTAGTTTTTGTTTGTGCCTCTAATTGCTCGCAGGAAGGAGTAAACAGGGCGTGAATTCTCAGCTGCCACAGTCTGAGTGGGTATTAAAAGCTGATGCAAACAGGAGAAAGTGAGACCTGGCGGTGCGGTGCGACTGCGACACCCTGTTGTAACAGTCCACAGATGGTTTGAACGTCAGAGCTTTGCTCTGGGATTATGGATAATGTTTCTGTCGTGAGAGTTTTCACTCTTGCAGGGATAAATGAGACATTGGACTCGAGGATGGCCATCTTCTCACTCACTCTCCTTTATTACTGTGTGATTCTGTTTTTAAATGTCTCTCTCATTCTTATCATAGTGATGGATGAAACCCTGCAAGAACCCATGTATGTTTTACTCTGCAGTGTTTGCATTAATGCAATTTATGGCACAACAGGCTTCTTCCCTAAGTTCCTTTTCGATCTGCTGTCGCTTACTCAAGAAATCTCGTATGAATGCTGTCTGTTGCAAGCTTTTGTCATGTACTCCTACGCTTGCGGCGAGTTGTCCATCCTGGCCGTTATGGCCTATGACAGATATCTGGCCATATGTCGACCGCTGCACTACAGCTCCTTCATGACGAGGAGGCGGCTCTCTCAGCTGGTCAGTTTCTCCTGGCTGACCCCATTCTGTGTTTTCTCCGTCAGTATCCTGCTCACGTCTAGACTGCAGTTGTGCAGCTCCAAAATTAGGAGGATCTTTTGTGTGAACTGGATAATCGTTCAGCTTGCGTGCTCAGACAGCAACACCCTTGCAAACAACATCATTTCATATGCGACGATTGTCATTTATGTGTGCCACGGCTTCTTCATCGTTTGGACCTACTTACATCTTGTTAAGACGTGCACAAGATCCAAAGAAGACAGGGTGAAGTTTATGCAGACGTGCGTGCCCCATTTGGTCTCCTTGGTCACTTTCTTGGTTGTCATTATTTTTGATTTGATGCACATGAGGTTCGGCTCCAGAGATTTGCCCCAGAACCTTCAGAACTTCATTGCTGTAGAGTTTCTTCTCTTTCCTCCAGTGATGAATCCTTTGATATACGGATTCAAACTGACCAAAATACGGAACAAAATCCTACGTTTAGTTTATATTTGAGGGCATGAGTCATCTGTATTGCATTTAATTTTTATATCTATCCTAACCAGGACAAACTATTTTGTGTATTCAGATTTTGTTGTTTAAAGAAATATTATTTTTAGTTAATTTATGTTTTTTTTTTTGTTTTTTTTTGGTCATTTATTTCACCTTTGTTTGTGGCTTTGGCATGAATGAAGACAGTTTATCACACTTTATTAAAAAACAAATAATGTATCCTGATGCAAATATGTACAAAAACATACAGATTGTCAACTGAAGTCATGAGCATTTATGTGTTAACGTCATATTTTTGAGAAATGATGAGGCTAAGAAGTGTCCTGCGGTGTGTATTCTTGTCACTTTCTGCTCAAGATGACTCAAATTTCATTTTTTTTTAATATCCATACAGGAAATATAAAATAAAAAGGAGCATGTAAGATATGATATTATTATTATTTGTTCAGTGTTTTCTGTGTAATATTATGAGCCTGGTGTTGTATTTTAATACCAGGTATGTTTTGGTGCTGAAGTTTACAACCTGCCTCAGACTGGCTGGAGTGTGAAACTCAAAATAAATAAATAAATAATAATAATAATAATAATAATAATAATAATAATAATAATAATAATAATAACAATAATAATATAAAGTTTAAGTTTGTTGCTTCCTGACTGGTTTTGGTTTGCATTTACTGTTTCTTTTTTCCAACACAATATTTGATTCTAAATGTAATGCAGCTGATCAGGCCTGAGTGTTAAACTAAAATATAGAAAGTAAACAGGAAACGCTGGTTTGTGATTTTATTATAAATATATATTGAGCATCACGCTGCCACACATTCATGTTATATATTTGTGCTTTTACATTTAAAAGCATAAGCCAAATATGTAAAAATGTTAAAACTGTGTCTTGAGTAATTATTTCAGTCTAATTCTTTATGTGTATTCTGTACTATTTTGCATATTTTTAGTTAAGTTCATTGTGGACAAAAAGTAAAACAACTTTAAAGTCAATGTTTAATTGGGAACTTAGTGTTTACATAAAAAATAATAATGATTCAGCTCTTGTAATATTTGAAGCTTATTTTATAACATGAATTTTCTATTGAGTGTGTTTTTTTCCCCCCTAGATGTCCAGATGTTGTCAACGTTGTAGCATTTAACATGTCCCACAATGTCCCCGCTCATCCCTTTAGACAGGACAGATCTGGACCAAATCAGTTTCAGTCTGTTTTTCTCTGTTGTTCACAACCAAATTAAAATACTGTATATGTAATGTATACATAAAAAAAAGACATTTGTGGATTCAGCAGTCGACATCCAAGATGTAAGAAAAACTTTTCCCCTTCTTTCATTTCTCCAACACAATGAATACGTAACAACGGGTTTCTGCTCTAAATCTCCCGCACTTTTGTTTTTTCTGTAAATGATGTTAAAAGTCCATCACTGTCAAATAAACTTCCTTTGCTAAATGTGATTTTTGTGCAGGCTTTCTTGAACCCTCATTCAAATTCAGGATTTGTCTCTGCTGTGACTAGAAAAGACTAGTTTCAAAGTCCTATAAAATCCCACTTTACTCACAGCGTTTGTATTAAGAGAGAAACTACACAGATGTTATAAACAGCTCAATTGAGCTTAAAGCACTTTTCATAACTCTTTTTTAATAAATATTGCAATGTTTAAGTCAAACACCGTTAAAAATAAGGGATGTCTTTAAAATTAGGAGTGTTTTCTTGCTCTTGCTCCTTTTCTTTCTGCTGGGATGCAACCCCTTGGACCAGTAAACTGCCCAGTGCTGCTCCAGCTGCAGCCCAACCAGCTGATTTGATGTTTATTCCCATAGATAACCTGAAGGAAGCAACAAAAGCCCCGATCGCAGCTCCCAGCGCTGCGCCTCCAGTCCTCAGCCAAGTCCTGTCCACATCAGGTTGCCAGTCTTGGTTTGCAGTTTTTCTCTATGAAACCAAAAGCAGAAAATTGTGTTGTAAGTGGTGTTATTATACAAACTATTAATAACACAGTTATTTGTAGCGCAACAAAGTTTAGCAAAGGAAGCTGACTATGCTGAATAATTTTCTGTCCGCTTGTTTCTGTTCAGAAGGACTGATGCCTGTCTCCAGCAGTCTTTGGGTGAGAATAGGTCGCAAATCCATCACAGGACCACGCAGAGACAAAGAGACAGACACTATTCAGTGACGTTTTAGAGTCACAAATCTAATCGCGGCTAAACATACCGTATTTGAAAAATTAATATTTGAACATATTTGATCTGTTTTCATGTTGCTGTGTTCATCTGCTCATACAAACTCATGTTCGTGCTGCTGGTTATGGTAATGTTATTCTATGATGTTAGTGCTTAGTGTATTTTTAGTTGGTGTTTTTCTTAGTTCAAATCTTAGATCTTATTAATGTTTTTCTTTTGCATTTTATTGTTGGATGTAACTGGGACCCTGTGTACATAATCTTGTTTCATCACATGTACCACATGTGGTGCGAATGACAATAAAGATTCTCAGACTCTGACTGACTAACACAAGCAAAAGCAAAATTATGTATATACTGCATTTATGAGAGAGAGCAAGGAAAACCTCAGGAAACAGGGAAGGAAATTAACTTTGTTCTAATCCACCCCAAGGATTCAACACAAATGCAAGAGAATACAACACTTAACCCCTTTTTACGCAAGTTTAAAAATAAAGCATGCTAATTATCAATTTAAGTGTGCTCTGGGCAACCAACTGTCTCACACAAAGGTTTGGAAACTGAGCAAAAAGCAAAGATAAACAAGATGAATGAATTTACCCATTTATAAAAAACTGCACAACCACTCATTGTCAGTTTAGCTATATGAGCTGACTTCTACTGTCTGATCCAAAAACAATGAGTAAGCTTAATTACATCAGAAACACAGTTATCAAAGCTGTGGCCTACAGCAGCCTGCAGGATCAAGTGTACTGTCTCAAGACTAGACTTATAACTTTAGTTCTGAAATATAGCCTAAAATAAAAATTTGTTTAGAGAAAGTATGTGTTGATTATGCTAATGCTACAACAAAATAAATGTGTGAACACTTTATCTAATTCATAGTAATTAGAGGATTGAAAACTTCATACCTGCAGCTCACACCATGCCACCTCCACTGTGGTCTCGGTGTCCAAACCCTTGTAGACAGTCTTGAATGAGCCACGTCCAATTTCTATGTCAAACTTCAGGAATCGTCCATCAGGTGATGTCCCAACTGCTTTGGTCTCTGCCTCCTCTATGTCGTCCTGTACTCTTTTCTCTGCCTCTCTTTGCTCTGCCTCTGCTCGAGCCTTGGCAGAATCCTCCCCCTCATCATCAGGAGGTACCTTCACCTCAGTGGTGCTTACAGGTTCCGGGTGAATTGGCGATTCTGATCCTAGACATTGTGTAGCGCGAGCTGCTACCAGCGTATCTCCATCACAGATTTCTTGCACAGTGGCAGACTTTTGTGCTGAAGGGATGTCTCCCTTAGCTATTTCTTGATCTTTTTCATGTTTTTCCCTTCCATTTTCAGTGCACTTTTCATGATGATCTTTTCTTGGTTCAGTCTTTGTTGAGTGAGTAGCAGAAGCCTTTTCAAGCTGCAGGACTGGCTCCTGTAGCTCACATCTCTGAGGAGCCAAGATGGGGATTTTGCTGGGTAAAGGAAGGGCTAAAGCTGTAGCGTTGGAATCGCTGATGACACTTCGACGCAAGAACCGGTGTTCGGGGTTACACCTGTCACGCTCCATAGTGTGATGCCGGCGTCTCACTTCTACTGATCGACTCTCACTCACCAGCGAATCGGAACCAGTACTGGGGCCATTTCCACTTTTTGGAGGGGGGGCTAGGAACTTCACCATTTTGTCATCTGGCTTTTCTGACATCCCAAAACCTGGACTAAAAGAGGGTACAGTAACAAAAAAATAAATAAAAATTTAAAAGTATATTTTTTCCATGTCTGTCACATAAGCTTGTTTAAGTGGTATCAACATGTGCTTTGAAGGGGAAAAAAAGTAAATAAAGTCTCAGGATTTCTATTTGTTGCTGTCCTCTACTGTTCAAAAACTGTCTTTATACATGAGGCGCAGCGACTGGGGATGTATGATGGGAGGTGTTCTCTTGTAAATGGAAAAAGACTGAACACTGCAGCAAAGCGCAGAGCACTGATATCGATACAGAAGTATCTTTAAATTCACACCATCCATCCTGTAAGACACAGGACGCAGCTTCTTTCAAGCATAAGGAATCACTGGTGGAGAACAAACACGCACAGCCTACAATTGGCACTTATCCCCCCACACTTGGCAAAGGCAGGATGGGCAAACAGCCTGAATATGCTCCAGTCCACTTTTTCTGCAACAAGAAAAAACACAAAACAAAATATAAGCTTACCTCACCTGACATGGTCCAATATACTCTGAAGTAGCAAACATTATGTAAACTGTCAACATTGTTTGTAGTGACCAGCACAAGTTTTAACAGACTGATTTACTGTGTATATAGTCATGTTTTAACAATAAGCAGAGAGCCGTTAAACACTGTTTATACAAGGCTTCAGAAACCTTTTTTAGAATAAACATCAGTTGGACTTTCGGGGTAATACTATGAATTATTTTGTAATTATAAACTTAATTGCATCCTTGTTTGGTTGGATTTGTTGCCATTTTAACTGAGCATACCATAAATTTGCCATTGAAGTGGCTTTTCTCATCTTTGTTTAACATTAAACCAATCGGTTTTGATCATGTTAACAACAAGTATAATAACTACTGTGTTAACCACTTTAGGATAAAAAAAAAAAATTCACCGACTTAACTTCACATTAACTGGAGACCTGATGTAGCAGGTTTAGCTAATTTGAAGTAATTTACAGCTGTCAGTACAACTACGAAATACGCAATTTTAGTAACCACAATAATTTTATTATTGTGGTTCCGATATATCTGCCACTATCAAGCACAGACTACACGCAAAATATTTACTGTGCTCAGTATTTTTTTTTGCAAAAAATAGGAATAGCATTCTGACCTCTGCTATGGTTGTGCAAACCTGCAAAAACAATGTCGTTACATATTACCGATAATCACCGTTTGCCTGTCATGGTTGCAGCCATGATGAGCAGCAATTATGACACCTAACCCCGGAAAAATCGTAGCTGTACACATTAAAATAAATTCATAGTTTCGTCATAAAGGGTTTATATACCAAGAGGGCAAACATTTAGTCACATATCTATGTATTTATTCGCAGTATGACGTTTGAAATAGCAACACCGAGTAAACATCACAAAACGAGGGGCAGCAACGGCTCTTTGTTAGCATGCTAACCACCAGCTAGCGCACAGCTAGTTAGCTGGCATTTGCTAATCCTTTAACAGGGAACCGAAAGCCATCGATGACTAATTTCCGCGTCACGTCTTTTTTTATTATTTGGAATTCTTAAGCCTTAACATTCATTCTAACGATTTCTCAAAGCCAACGACAACGCAGTGTTACGTTTCAATCTATCTTGTACTCGATGAATAAATAAGAATACAGTATCTCACAACTTTACCGTATCGAAGTACAGTTTCCATCCCGGAGTTATTACACCCCGCACCGGATATGTTGGCCCCGGTGTGAACGTCGGTTGGAAAGGCGGTGACAAAAAAGCGCCACAGCCACGATTATATAGGAGAGCAGCGTTAGCTGGGCGGGGCTTGCTTTTATGGCAAGCAAACTTATCACACAATAGTCAGAATATTCAAAACGTCCATTCATCCATCTTTACCCGCTTCTTCCTTATTGGGTCACTGGTACCCATGTCAAGCCATAACTGCGCGAGAAGTGGGGGACACCCTGGACAGATCTCCAGTCCATCACAGGGACAAATAGAGACAAACGAGACAAACAACCATTCACTCTCTCACTCACACCTACGGACAATTTAGTTACCAATCAGCCTAATATGCATGTTTTTGGTCTGTGGGAGGAGACCGGAGTACCCGGAGAAAACCCATGCATGCATGGAGAGAACATGCAAACTCCCCCCAGAAAGGCCCCCGACCGGGATTTGAACCAGGGACCTGCTCACTGAGAGGCAGCAGCTCTACCAGTTGTGCCACTGTGCTACCCATATTCAAAAGAGATTTTCATAATTCAATTTTCATTTTAAATAATTTCGCTATTTGAAAACCATTTGTTTAACCCACTAGCAACATTTCAGGTGGTTTTTTAACAAAGGAAAACTGACCTGTAGACAACAGAAATACTTATCCAATATAGATAATAAATGTTGAAACAGCCACTTAAACAAATTAGGGTTTGTGGATATACTGATTGCAATTGCTTTCAATACGATTTCACGTCTTTGCTGTAATTTTATGTGGAAGCAGAAAAGTCACATATTTCAAATTAAAATTGATTAATAGAAATGCTTTTTAGTTTCAAAAGAAAGCTGCATGTTTTGACTCATAAATACAATTTAAAATGAATAATCCAAACTGCATTTTCATTTTCGTTTTTCTAATAATCTTTAAAAACAAGAAGTTTAATTATACGTTACAACGGCCTGCCTTACATGGCCTAAAAACGGTAGATCCACCTCCTAGCAGCCTCCATTCAATTTAACGCTTTGAGAAGCTTTATACACAAACGTCTATTTTTCTTTATTTGTTTAGAGGCAATACATTTTAACTCGGTGCTACTCGAGAAATTGGTTTTAGAAAACGTGTTTATTAGTGAAATCGTCAAGCTAACGTATGAGCTGTCGGCGAGTCTTGCTCTAGCACAATTTAGCAATGTAGCTCCTCAAAAACCAGGCCGGTGTTTGGGGAGCCGGTGTTGCTTGGAGAACCCTACTTACCTTAATAACAAGTCACCGAGTCAGTGTCGTTAATTTATCTTTGTCCTCGCTTATTTAAAATTAAACCATTAAACACATACGTGTCAGAAGGATTCACATTCCTGTTACGGAATGCAGAAATTAAGAATTTAAAGTTTTTTTTTTTCAGGCAAGTGACGGAAGTTGCTCCGAATTGACCGATGAAAAACAGAGTGCGCATGTGCGAGATTAGAACGTCCCGAAAATGGCCCGTAAATACTGAATGAGATGAATTTTGTTAGTCTTGTGTTGACACAACGAATTTATATTTTACGCCAAGTTTATGTCCAATACATTTGAATAAAACAGGACATACACCTTGAGGTTCTGCTGTAATGTCAGAAGTTGAGATTTAGAAAAGGATGCATTTTTGTACCAAAATTATTTTCATTACTGTATTTAATTTAGATCAGCACTGCCCCCTGGTGGTATCTTTTTAAGTTTACATGCACACTTGACCTGCTTTGAGGAGTGTTGCCTAGCAGTGAAATATTGTTTTCACATGCATTTTTTTTTAATTCTAATGACTTTTTTCTTCTTCTTTCTTTCACAGGGGTCACCACAGTGAACTAACTCGCATGAAGACTTGGCAGTTTTTACGTTGGATGCCCTTCCTGAGACACAATCACAGACCACCAAGCTACCACAACCCTATGTGTGGAGCAGAGAGCTGCTGTCTAGGGCGACTGGGGGAGAAGATGGTGGGGTCAAGGGCCTTGCTCAAGGGCCCAAAAAGGGGCAAATGAGGGTGGAGGCAGGTGTTGGTGTTTCACCTTTCCCACCCACATTTTACCACTCCCCCTTTTTTAATTCTAATTGCATTTTACCTAATTTCTTTTTATATTTTAGAAAGTTATGTTTATTGCTGTGAACTCAATGTAAACCATTTACCAACCACTCCAGCCCTAACCACATGCGGTATTTTGTCACCCATAGTGTATTTACTCATTTTACAGTAACTAAAAATATTTTCTTTGAAAGGGCAACATGCATTTAAGTAGGGGGAAAAAGCATCTGAAATAGTGTTTTCACTGTAAAAATTGTCATCTTGAGAAACATCAAACAACGACTAGTTCTCAAAAATGGAGAAAACGTTGTGAATTTTAATAACATTTTTTTAATCATTCTCAGAATTAGAAGGAAATCTTCCAACCAAAGCATTTTAAGAGAAATGTGTGGACTGAGTGAGCAATGTCAGTTATGGCCATATATTTTGGACATGTTCAGAAATAAAACATTTTTGGAATAAATTCTTCAGTTAAGTAAGAAAGATTCTTGAATACGGTTTGCCTCAAAATGCTGTTGTATTATACTTTGGAAATTTCTCAGATGATTACAAAAAGAAAAAAAAGATAAATATCTGATTAAAATCTTTACAGTGGCTTGTAAAAAAGCAAAAACAAGGAAGTGTGCCAGACAAATCTACCAACTTTGAATGAATCCATCCAGTTTAGTGAAGAAATCTATTTGATGGAAAAGCTGACATATATACAGGTGCTGGTCATAAAATTAGAATATCATGAAAAAGTTGATTTATTTCGGTAATTTCATTCAAAAAAGTGAAACTTGTATATTCATTCATTACACACAGACTGATATATTCAAACATTTATTTCTCTTACGTTTGATGATTATAACTGATAACTAATGAAAACCCCAAATTCAGGATCTCAGAAAATTGGACTATTGTGAAAAGTTCAATACTGAAGAGACCTTGTGCCACACTCTAATCAGCTAACTAGAGAAATTGCATTTCCTGCGAAAATGCATGTGTGAATGCCATTTGTTCAAGAATGAGCAAAAAACAGCTGCATTCTATCTGAAATAGCAGAAGGAATCATAAA
>JARVGS010000002.1:21589010-21603614 GCA_031762315.1 Hypsolebias antenori
ATGACGTCACGGGCGGGGGGGGCCGGATACGTGAAACGCCGGTTACCGGGAACGCCGGATACCGGGGGTCACCTGTACATCATTTATTTTATTATTCTTTTTAGTTTGTTATTATCATTATTTGTTTGGGGTGAGGGTGTTTTTTTATTCAACAAAATATATAATTTAAAATAAATCTAGATTTTAAATCAGAAAAAAAAACTTGTGAGAAAAATAAATGGCAAATCTCTCTCAAAGAGGTGGCCCTGTTTTACAGACGACCTCTGACAGCTGTACAACTGGGTCCACATGTTGATGAGTTTATTTAAAATAAATAATAATAAAAATAAATAAATTGCAGATTTAAAAGTGGCCATCTCAAAACTGAACTATTCTGAGGTTAGAAAAGATACGACCTCTCATTCTGAAGCTTTCCAATTGTTGTTAGAGGTACTCGTTAAATCAAAGAATGCCTGGTCTTATCCTAAGTTTAACTTCATTACTAGGAAAACAAGAGAAGGTATAATGTTTGAAAGATAAGAGGCGAATTTGTAGAATCCACTTAGTTCACGTCATTAAGATTAAAAATGATTATGTGCTGTGTGTATAATATGAAATGACATTGATTTTTGTATAGAATGCCTATATTTATTTATTTTTTACTTTATTTAACAATGTACAAAACAAAACAAAAAGTACTAAATCTCACAATAGAAAGTTACAAAAGGTGATTCATAAAATAGTGGAAATAAGAACAAAGAGAGGAAAAAAATTTAAAACGCGTAATATGAAGAAACTGAAATTAACTAAGAATCTAAGAAATTTGCCAGCATTTTGTTCATTTACACGTTTTAAAGATTTTGCATATTTAGCTCATTCTTCCACTGGTTCTTATTAGGCTCAATTTGAAAACACAGCATTTATGAACATAATATTTTGCTAATATACCGTAATCAAATAATTGATAGCATATACTATTTCCAATCTTACTAATTAATCCAAATTGGATTTCTTTTGAAGTGAGTGTATGAAGCTGAATCCCTTTGGACTGGAGCCACATCGTAAAATCAAGCCAAAATTTCTGAACTATCATACAATCAAAGAAAAGATGTTCCAGGTTCTCATTCTCTGTCTCACAACAACTACAATTCCCCGTGTCCACTTTAAATTTTGTCCTTAGAAATTCCTTAGTAGGATAAATTTTATTTTCTCATTTTTCTAAATGATATAAAACTAGTTCTGATCTTTTTAATGTCTTCTTTTCTAAAGTCCTTCAGAATATATTCTCTCCTAATGAAGTTAGGAGAACAGTGATGCAGTAGTTTGTTTCTCAAAAATTTACTGTTACATTGATAGTCAGAGAAAGCAACTCCATCAATACAGAATTGTCTCGGACCAGGGGAAACATCAGAACAGAATATCTTGTCTCACCATAGCCCTAAGAGAGACTGGAATAGCCTTTAAAATTTGGTTATATTTATTCTCAGCGCAGTGGATTTGAAATTTTTTACAGAACTCTTGATATTGTAAAATGTTTCCTTCGTTGTCCATAAAATGGGCAACAGCCCACACGTCTTTAAAACACCATTCCTCAATAAAAATACATTTTTTTATTCATCAAAATGTACCTATTGTTCCACACTGGTGTATTGTGTGGTGTGAAATTATGACTGAAAATGAGTTTCCAGTAAAGAAGAACCAGTGTTAATGAAAATCTGAAAGTTTCACCGGCAATCTGCTAAACTCAAAATCACATTGTAAGAGAAAATGAAGTCCCCCTATCTTATTAAACACCAAGTTGGGTATATATGACCAAATTGAGAGATTATTATTTAGAAAAGATTTTAGCCATTTAAGTTTTAACGTACCATTCATAATTTCAAAGTCTATTGCATTCCCTCCACCGTCTTCATAAGTTTTAATCAAGTCATCTTTACATATATAGTGATTTTTTTTCCTCCAAATGTAATTAAAATTTAAAGTATTAATAGCCTTTATCATCTTGGTTGATATAGGAAGGGAATAGGCTGGATAAATAAATCTGGAAAGACTGTCCATCTTAGTTAATAAAATCCTACCAAAAATTGAAATGTCCCTCTGTGACCACCTATTTAGAATCGATTTACATTTGTCAATATTGTTCCAAATATTCACCTTATCAGAAACCATTTTATCCTTTGTTATCACTACTCCCAAATATTTTACCTCTTTTTTAACATTTATGTTACATAGTGATAGCATTGGATGGTCCTTCAGGGAAAATAGCTCACATTTATTAATATTTAATCGAAGTCCCGAGGCTTTAGAAAACAGATCTATGGTTTGAAGTGCTAAAGGAATTTGATCTTCATTCTTCAAGAAAAGGGTTGTATCATCAGCCAGTTGACTTATTTTTATTTGCTTGCCCATCACATCAATTCCGGTTATTCCACTGTTTTTAATTAGTATAGACAGCATCTCTGCAACCATTATGAATAACAATGGTGAGCTTCCACAGCCCTGACGGATTCCTCTATTAATATTGAATCTGTTACAGGTTCCATGACTTAAGGTTACACAGCTGTTTATGTCTTTATACAGCATCTTAATCAAGTCCCTGAATTTTTCTCCAAATCCTAAATGAGTAAGTGTTTTAAAGATAAATGTATGTTCAACAGAGTCGAATGCTTTGTAAAAATCTAAGAAAAGAATAAACCCGTTTCCGTCAATCAAATCGCTGTAATCAATTAAGTCTAAAACAAGTCTAATATTATTGTGAATAGATCGTCCTTTCAGAAAACCTGATTGGGTTTCACTAATTATATCTGAAATTCCTTTCTTGAGCCTAGCTGCGATAGCAGCAGAAAAAATTTTATAATCTGTATTTAGTAAGGTAATAGGTCTTAAGTTATCTAAATGTCTTTTATCTTTGCCTGATTTAGGGATCAGAACAATCAGTCCTTGTTTCATACTTGACATCAGTTCTCTTTTATCAATACAATCCAACAGGGCTTTAAATAGTACTTTTCTTATATTTTCCCAAAAAAATTTGTAAAAATTTACAGTGAGACCATCAGAGCCTGGGGATTTATTTGAGGTCATTTTCATAATAACAGAATCCAGCTCCTCCATTTTATCAACTTTGTGAAGTATAAAACCCTTTCTGCTGTAGCTTCTGCTAGTTAGTTTAGCTTTAAACCTCCTAATTTCATATTTATGAAACCATTCTCCTCGTTTCTAACCTTTTAACAAACTATCTATCTTTACTGCCTCAGGACCATCTGCCAAAGCATCAGAGGAGGACCAGGAGAGGACCAGGAGACTGGCCGATGCAGAAATGCACAGGCATCACCTTGAGAGTTTACTGGACCAGAGAGACAGAGAGATTACCGCACTCAGAGAGGTAATGAACAGTTCAAATGTTCTAAATGTATGTATATCTTTATGTACTTTAAACATTTTTAATGTGTATATATGTCCACCATTTGTTCAACTTGTGACTTAACAGGAGCTTCATCGCCGATTTGAAGGAACTCCTGAATCCACCAAAACAAAGGCTTTACAGACTGTTATTGACATGAAGGTGAGGGTTTACCTGTGTGTGTTGTCTTTCATGACGCCATGCAATAAATTCTGACCTATTGCTGTTTATCCCAGGATGCAAAAATCAATTCTATGGAACGCAGCATGAGGGACATGGAGGAGGAGCTGCTCTTGATGAAGTCCAATGGACTTTTGAGTTGTGAGGAGCGTCAAGAAGAGATGAAGCAGATGGAGGTGTACCGCAGTCACACTAAGTTCATGAAAAACAAGGTCAGAGACAAAAGGAGATGGTCCATTTTGTCTGGAGTGATTACAGTTCCTGGCTGTACTTCATGCACGTACACTGTAATTAGCTAAGTATGACTCAAATAAAATTTGTCATCTTTTTATTTTCAGATGGAGCAGGTCAAACAAGACCTCTCCAGGAAGGATACTGAGCTGCTTGGTTTGCAGACTAAATTGGAGACTCTAAATAACCAGTTTTCAGACAGCAAGCAACACATTGAAGTCCTCAAGGAATCCCTCACTGCCAAGGAGCAGCGCGCTGCTATCTTACAGACAGAGGTATAGCAAGCAAAAAACAACAACAATAAAAAAAACATATCAAGTACTGTACTGTCTACCAAAGTGCTTCACTTTTTGCTTGGTTTAGTTTTAACAAAATCCTAAATCATGTGGAAGGTCCTGTTTCTGATTTGTGTTGGTAAGTTTGCTGCCTGGTTTTATCTAGGTTGATGCCTTGCGCCTGCGTTTGGAAGAGAAAGAGGCAACTTTGAATAAGAAGAGCAAGCAGATACAGGAAATGTCAGAGGAGAAGGGAACCCTCAGTGGAGAGATTCACGACCTAAAGGATATGCTGGAAGTTAAGGAGCGGAAAATTAATGTGCTGCAGAAAAAGGTAACGTGGAGACATTTTCCCAAAAATGTCAAGACTTGATAGCTTGAAAGATGAATATTCTTTTTGCAGAACATTTCATGTGACTGATGGTCACTTTGACTTGATGGTTACTGTGTTTAATCTGCAGATTGAGAACCTGCAGGAACAACTTCGGGACAAGGAGAAGCAGATGAGCAGTTTAAAGGAGAGAGTGAAGTCTTTACAGGCTGACACTTCCAACACTGATACTGCCCTTACAACGCTGGAGGAGTCTCTTTCAGAAAAGGTGAAGTTACAAGTGACTCACATGTGCATATTAGTTTATGAGTTGGCTTAGTGTTATTTTTGTGGCAGTGAATGGTGGATAGTTTAGGTATGTTTAAAAATATCGTGTGAAACTGTTTATGCCTGCCTTTTTTTTTTTTCAAGGAGCGCATCATTGAGCGTCTGAAGGAGCAGCGAGATCGAGACGATAGAGAAAAGACAGAGGAGCTTGACTGTTCCAAGAAGGAGCTGAAGGAGTTGAAGGAGAAACTGAGCTTAGTGCAGGGAGACCTGTCAGACAGAGAGGTGAAAAAGATGCAGAAATGTAGTTCTATTTCATCCCTACTGACCGCCAGTGGTGCTGAAAGCACTGAATGTTCCCTTTGCGCCTTCGCTGTTTGAGTAATTATATTGACGACATCACACATGTGTGACCGGATAAGCAATCAGAGGCTATATAGCCTAGCATCATCCGTGGTTCTGCTCCTTTTTTCTTCTTACACACGTTCGATCCAAGGCTTCAGGCCTTTGGATTTTCTTTTCTCCCTATCGCTGGAGGCCCTACTGCCTGTTGGCCCGACCACCTGTTGGCTGGAGCAGTGTGTTCACCTTCCGAGGGCCGCAACGGTTTAACCTTCATCAAGGTATTTCATTTGGGCTATGGTAGCTTCGCCCCTCTCCCAAACCGCAGTGTTGACTACTGTGCTTCAACACTGGTGGGTAGCTTTTGCTTATTTCGCGGATCTGCCACTTGTAGCAGCTCCGTCCACCTTGGGAGGAGGTTACCATGTGGATCGACACGTAAGTATTCTTTACTTTGCCTTGACTGCGGCTCTTCTGTTGCCATTGGTGTGGCTCCGTCCGCTTTAGAAGGCAATTTCCACGTGAGGTTTGACACGTGAGTATTACTTCTGCCAAGGCATTTATGTAGCCAGCTGTGTTCTGGTCTTGTTTACTAATTTGGGAAGGCGAGCGTTCGCGCACCTTCTATCAATTATTCATAAACGCTCTGAGTTTTGACCTTGTCTTCTATTGGTGATGGTTAGCATTCGTGCACCATCTCCCAATTCACTTTTCGCCAACCTCATAAATGGTTAGCCTGAGCTAACGGTGCTAGCCTCTTTGAGTTTTGCCCTTGTTTTCTATTGGTGACGGCTAGCATTCGCACTCCCTCTCCCAATTCGCTTCTATTGGTGAAGGCTAGCGTTCGCGCACCCTCTCCCAATTTGCTTCTATTGGTGAAGGCTAGCGTTCGCGTACCCTCTTCCAATTTGTTTTTATTGGTGAAGGCAAGCGTCCGCGTACCCTCTCCCAATTCATTTTTCACCAACCTTGTTTTCTGTTGGTGAAGGCTAGCGTCCGCGCACCTTCTCCCAGTTTTGGCTTATCCTTTGTCTTATGTCTTGGGTGTAGCTGGCGGTGCCAGCCTCTTCTGAGTTGCAGTTTTCACTTGAACTGCCTACAGTAGGGAGCATGGATGGCTCTCACTGCTGCACAGATTGTGGGGCCGTGCTCCAGGAGGATGATGATCACGACCTGTGTCCCGCCTGCCTTGGACATGACCATCTAATAGAGGCCCTGTCATAGAACCCCTGCATGAACTGCAGCTTCATACCTCATACTGTAAGAGTGGCTCGGCTGGCCCAGTTTTGTCCCAAGCTCAGCAGTGACCTCCCGCCTTCTGGGCAGAAGGCTCCACCCAGGCGCTCGAAGTGCCGGACTGAGGCTGCAGTCTCTGTGGCCCCTCCTAAAAAGAGGCAAGCCAAGTGTGATCAAGGTCTTTCCACGAGAGTGGAGTGGCTGTCCGCAGAATTAGCAGAAATGAAGTCCCTTTTTCAGGCACGTCAACTGGGGGCTGAGCCAGTGGCAGCGACTGGACTCTACTCCCCACCCATGCCTGAGCTGGCTGCGGAGGAAGATGTGTTATCCTTGGCTGTCTCTGCCTCTCATTTTCTAGGTGAGGAGGAAGAACAGTCATCTCAAGTCTCAGTGACTGGTTCTTTTTTCTTTGTCTCAGAGGGCAGTTAGTAAGTCAGGTGATGGCTCGATACAGGACGTCATGTGTATGGCCATGACACAGCTGCAGCTGGATGTCCCACAACCAGAGGGGTCCACCCCGGCAAGTGCCTTCTTCAGGCGTGGACAGGCCCCTCCTTCCTTTTCTGTCCCTCCATCGGAGGAGTACCTGAAAGAGTTGCATGGTTGCTGGCGGGACCCAAGGGCCTGGTGCGCCTCTCCGCGGATGCCCGAGTGTTTGTGGCTATGCATGAGCCGGCTGTGGCACGCCTGGATCGCATGCCGTCGAACCTGCTGTTGCCTCACTCATCGTATCACCAGAGGCAGCCTTGTGCAGTGATGTTCAGTGCCCACGAACTCAGTCGCATCACGGACGAATTGCTCTGCAGAGCTTATCATGCCGGAGCGCGTGCTGGCTGCCTTGGCAGTTCCTTGGCACATATCATATTTGCCCTCTCCACGTCACTTCAGGGCGCCAGTGGTGCGACAGTAGCAATGGGCTTTAGCGATGCAGTGCTTCAGGCCTTTGCGCTGATGATGAGGGAACTTGGGCACGTGATGTCCTTCTTGGTCCAAGCTCACCGACAGGTCTAGTTGGCACAGTCAACATTGACCGAGCCATGTCGTAGATCCCTCCGTGATTTCCCAGTGGTACCGGGGGAGTTGTTCGGTCCGGCTGCCTTAGAAGCACTCAAATGGACCATCCAGGCACGACAGACAAGGCGTCAGCTTTTGACCCTTAGCAGGGCGATGCACCCTCCACCTCCTCAATGTCCAAGGTGCCTGTTGGCTATCCCCGGCAGTCGGCCGCTGCCTCAGGGTCTTTGTCCTTGTGCGATTCAACAGAGACCCAACAGGACCTTTCGTGAGTTGGTCCGCCAACCAGCAGGGCAGATTCGGACCAGAGGCTCTGGCCATCGCCCCCTAAGTGCCGTGGAGAGAGACGGTGATGCCACCAGGCTGACCGTCGGATATTTCTCCCACCAGCAGCTCAGTTACTGGGCTGCCTACACCGTGGACGCATGGATGGTTGCCACTCTGACCCATGGTTACCGGCTACAGTTTTGATGACGGTGGCCTCACATCTCACACTGGGTCAAGATGACTGTAATCACCGACTCAGGGAAAGCCCAAGCACTAGACCAGGAGCTTTCCACCCTCCTGGCCAAGGGTGCAATTGAGGCAGTGAACCCTCTTTGACAACCCAGAGGCTATTACTCAACTTACTTCCTTGTGCAAAAGAAGATGGGTGTTTTTCGTCCCATTTTGTATCTGGGGGGACTCAACCAGTATCTAAGGGGTGCTGCCCTTGCACATGCTCATGACAGCAGACGTCCTTCAAGCAGTCACAAGGGGAGAAGGGTTCACCTCTATAGACCTGAAGGATGCTTATTTTCATGTGCCTATTGCGGCAGAACATCGTCGCTTTCTCAGGTTTGTCTATCAAGGTCGCCACTGGCAGTTCCGGGTACTCCCATTCGGGCTCTCTTTCCCCGAGTGTGTTCACTTGGTGTGTGAAGGCGGCCCTCTCTCCCCTGCAGGCCTACGGAGTGAAGGTTCTGCCATACTCAGATGATTGGCTTCTCTGCGCCCCGTCTTGGGCCCATGCCATTCGCGACATGAATTGCCTGCTCGCTCACTTGTCCCTGTTGGGCCTCAATGTCAATATGGAGAAGAGCTGCCTGATTCCTTCACAGACGACCACCTTTCTTGGAGTGGTTCTGGATTCACCCTCTGAGAGCTCACCCATCCGTTCGGAGGGTGGACGACATCTGTTCAGGCTGGGCAGGCAGCTCCCCTACGTTGGCTTCTTATGACTACTAGGCAAACTGACCTCAGTCACTTGGGTGGTACCCTTAGGCCTGCTGTCTCTTTGCCCCTTGCAGAGGTGTCTCAACAGTTTTTGCCTGGATGCCAGGCGACACAGGCATCACAAACTCGCAGTGACATGGCCATGTCTTCATGCCTCGACTCTGTGGAGGGACGAAGATTATTTGTCCAGGGATGTCTCCATGGGAGTGGTAGTGTATCCCAGGGAAGTGGTCACGACAGATGCCAGCTCCACAGGATGGGGCACTGTGTGGCAACACAGAGCGGTTCAGGCCGCTGGGGCCAAAGGGACCGCTCCAGGCATATAAATGTGCTGGAGTTACGTGCAGTGCATTTGGCATGCAGGCACTTCCTGCCCCACCTGGAAGGGAGGCCTGGCCTCGTTCGGTCAGACAGCACCTCTACTGTCTACCACATCAACCACCAAGGGGGCACCAGGTCAGCACAGCTTCTCAGAGTGTCCAGGGTGCTCCCCTCGTCTGTCCACCCTGCGGGCGACATACTTACCAGGGCGACACAATCAGGTCGCAGATTTTCTCTCCCGCCAAAGGTCTGCTCCGGGAGAGTGGTCCTTCCACAGCGACATAGTGCAGATGATATTGGTCAAGCGGAGGTGGACCTGTTTGCGACAGAGGAGTCAACCCAGTGTCCCCTATGGTACTCCCTTACCCTCTTGTGTGCTGGGCCAGGATGCGCTGGCTCATCCTTGGCCAAGGGTCCTTCTGTATGCCTTTCCACACCTTTCTCTGATATGGCCAACCCTTCACAGAATCCTAGAGGAGGTCCACAGAATGCTACTGGTGGCTCCATATTGGCCAGCACAACCATGGTTCCCACTACTACAGAGTTTATGTTAGGACATCCCACGGTGTCTTCCAGCCAGGAAGGACTTGGTGTCTCAACTGGGGAGGTTGCTGTGGCACCCCAATCCTCAATGTCTTCAGCTGTGGGTGTTGCCGCTGCAAGGCCAGGACAGCAGCTGACTAGAGTTTCGAGCCCCAGTGGACGCACCATCTTGGGCGCCAGGGCACCTTTTACTCATCAGCAGTACGAAAACAGATGGCATCTGTTTTCCCAATGGTGCTCTGAGCACAATGAGGATCCAGTCTCCTGTGCAATACCCACCATTCTGGAGTTTCTCTAGTCTCTCCTTGGTAAGGGTCGCTCTCCTTTGGTGCTTAAGGTCTATGTAGCGGCGAATGGAACATTCAGTGCTTTCAGCACCGCCCTCTGGAGGTCATCCGGGATTCATAGAACTGTAGTTAAATTCGTAACTTTCATTTTCTGTTGTAATTCTATAAATACCATAAAACATCAGAATTAAGTGTTCTTTTTTCTCCCATTTGTCCTAGCTTTATGATTGTTCCTGACAACTTTATTTTCCTAGATCCACGTATTTTCTGTTTTCTTACTTTCATGATTTGTTAGTTTGACTAGCCGCAAAATGTATTTATTTTTTTGGTATGCAGACTTCTCTATTAGACCTGAAGGAGCATGCCTCATCCCTGGCCTCTTCAGGCCTGAAGAAAGACGCCAGACTCAAGAGTTTGGAGATTGTCTTGGAGCAGAAGAGGGAAGAGTGCCTAAAACTGGACAACCAGCTAAAGAGAGTGAGATAACTGCATAAGAATTTTTTTTTTCCTTCGTCTCGTTTTGTGCTTATTGGCCCATCAGTGATTTATAATAAAGATTTTGTTGCTTGTCAGGCTCAGAATGCAGCGCTGGAAGCTCAAGCCAACACAGAGCTGGCTGAACGCATCAGGAGTCTGGAGCAAGAAGTAGCCCGTCACAAGGAGGATTCTGGGAAGGCCCAGGCTGAGGTGGACCGCCTGCTGGAGATACTTCGGGAAATGGAGAATGAGAAGAATGACAAGGACAAAAAAATCAGCGAGCTGGAGAGGTGGGTTTGAGCATGGACTCTGTCGATGTGCAGAACAAAAACAAAAATGTAGAGTATTAAAGGAGGGCTGACTCAAGTCCACTTTTTTATCCCAAATCATACGGTCTCATCGGGATTTCACTTCTTTAAGAAAAGGTAATGTTTGTTATTCAATGTGGAGGAATCCTCAGCTGCCACATTTGTTGCTCTGAATCATGATTTTCAAAATATGGTCAAGTTATTGTCTGTCTAATTCGTCCTTTTGACATTTAAGTAGTCTTGCTTTGAAATCAGATGATTAAATTCAAGATCCAAAGTCATAGTCTATGGGAAAGTGTTTATCTTAGAGGAGAGTGTAACATTTTCAGAAATTGTTTGTTTTATTAAGAGTGAAACATATAAAAAATCTTGCAGTTTATTTTTTTGTCCCGCACACAAAATCATCAAAGTTGTGTCTCTTACCTCAGAGAAGGACTTGAGTGTAGTTTTATCTAAGCATTTCATTTGTTTCAGTTCTGTTAAATCTTTCCCTTTGTAGCTCACCCATATTTAGTTTTTTTAATGAACTCCCAAAGACTTTATATTTAAGTTTTAAGTTATGTTTTGGTATTTTGGTTTCATAAAACTAAAGATCCAACAACAGGCAGGAAACTTGGAGGGGGAAAAACAAAATTTAAATCTGCTTTCTGGTCTGAAATTCGGTTTTAGAGTAACTCGTCTTGCTGAGCAGATCAGCTTTTATTTGAGACATAAAAGTCTGCTAGTTTCTGTCATAGTTTGAATGTTTACATACTTGAAACAGATTGATGAGCCGTGAATGTTTAGTTTCTCAATCTAAAGAAAAGTGGCTGAGTCGTCTTCTTTCTTTCTTGTTCTTTATTATCGCTCACTTTCTGAGCCTGAGTCTCCTTTTCTCTTTACTGCTTTCCCATCTTTGCGCTGGAAATTTCTCACCCTACCAGTCTGGCCTCAAGGTTAGTATTTGTTCTTTTTTATTCACCTGAATACCCCCCCCCCCCCCCACTACAATTCTTCTCTCCACCTTTTTTGCTTCTTATAGTATATTTGCTGTTTTTTTTTTAATTTTTTTTTATTTTTACTCTTATTCTTGTTCAGACGCTCAGTTGCTCCTTTCTTTCTTCCTTTTCAGTTTTTCACCCTGAGTGAAATCTGAGATTTGACTCTGTAGGGCCAAAAATCTATAGAGGCAATCATTCGTGTAAATTTCTGTCAAAGTGTGCAGCTGTAACTGGTGTTTCAAAGGCTCACACGATCTCATCTCTGCTCACATTTAATCTGAACATACCTTAGTGAGAAATTATAAAACTGCTTCAAACATAAGTTGGTTAATAATTAACAATTATGTATTTTCAACTATTTTAAACAACTGATCATGGTTTAATAATCTTTCAGAACTGCCTTTAATCAGTTAAACCAGCAACTTTGTTTTTCCATGTTTTGATATAGTCAACTAACAAAAAGAACGATTTTTCTCACTTCATGCATGAGGTTGGACTCAAAACTGCGATCAGGACATTAACTGCATCAGAAATCACTAAATGTTTCAAAAAAAAAAAAAAAAAGAATTTACTGTCACTTTGTGTACTGTTGGTCAAAGGAGAATATGTAATGACGTAAGTGGTGCACCTGTAGGCAGATGAAGGACCAGACGAAAAAGGTGGCATCACTGAAGCACAAGGAGCAAGTGGAGAAGAGCAGGAACGCTCGGCTAATGGAGGAGGCCAGGAAGAGGGAGGACAACATGTCTGAATCATCACAGCAGGTCAAGGTGAGGCCTTCTGTGAGGATTCCTATGAGTGTTTGCAATCTGCAGGAAGCCTCTGCTGCTGTATGGGGTCAGTGTCTAAAGAAACAAATTTGTGCCGTTGTGAAGGACACTCTCCGTCAGAAATCTGAGCGCATCGAGGAGCTGGAGGAGGCTCTGAGAGAGAGTGTTCAAATCACCGCAGAGCGAGAGATGGTGCTGGCACAGGAGGAGGCAGCCCGGTCACTGCAGGAGAAACGGGTACAAAACATTACACATGCATGACAATGCAATAATAATCAATCAACAAACTGAGCTACTACAGTATAAGTATATTAAACCTTTCTGTATACAGGCAATGATAGTCAATCTTATCACTATTGGCAGCTGTGGTGGTGTTGCTCATTCTTTGTGTCCTGCCTCCTCTTCTTCTGGCCACTTCTTTTTTTTTTTTGTTCCCCCTCTCTTTATCTTTGCTTGTCGTTTTCTCTTGTCTTTCTGCTTCACAACCGCCTTTCAGAAGCACTCATTCAAACCAATGCATGAGTCCAACCTCTCCCACCTTAAGTGGTCCAAGGTACGAGTCCAGTTTGTGTAATCGTCATCAGAGACCCGCAGTGCTTTAAGTGGGTGGACACAATGAAAGCAGCACTTGTACAATTCATGCAGCCGCGTCTAACAGTCCCACAATTCAAATGTTTAACGTCTTTTTTATGTATTTAATGGGGCTGTGGGCTTGATGTTCAGACTGCATGTTTGTGTAAAGTGTTTGTGTTGTTTCCAGCCCAAGTAGTTGTCATTGGATTACCTTTACCTGCTGTTTGCATGTGAAATAATAATCATAAAAGGCTTTGCTCCTATACCAATCAGCCATTGAAGAATAAACATTTGTGAATAAAACACAAACATTTGAGTACTAAAGAACCTTGTTCTTCATTTGCTTTGATGGAGAATGTCTGGCACCTTTCCTTTTCAGATCATCATTCAGCACAACTGTTTTTCCAACCTGTAAAGGTTCTTATTTGAAGTCTTTTCATCTGCAATCCTGGCTAATTAAAATATATCTTTGTAGCTCAACTCTGCACTCGTGTTTTGGTTCATTGGTTTTATTTATTGAACTGGTTGAAGGTTTGTTCAGCTCTGTTCAGAGGTAAATGCTCAAATGAAACCGAAAGTAAAATGAGAGTTTCCAGACTAATAAGCTCTACTTGTGCAAGTGCTTGTACTGTACAAAGTAAACAGCAGGTAATTAAAACTATTTATATAGCTGCCCTTCCCATTCATTAGTGCAGATCTTATTTACAGGCCAGTGAAAGTGTTGTTTGATAAAAAAAAAAAAAAAAGGTGGACGTGTTCACTGGTTGATTTGTATGTTCTTTTTTATTTATTATTGAATTATTGGTTTGTGTGTGTGTTCGTTCCCAGATGGAAGAGCTGTTGGGTGCTATGGAGAAGGTGAAGCAGGAGCTGGAGTCCATGAGGGCTAAGCTGGCATCTACCCAGCAGTCTTTGTGCGAGAAAGAAGCCCACCTCACAACACTGAGAGCTGAGCGCAGAAAACACCTGGAGGAGGTGCTGGAGATGAAGTAAGACTCACACACAGCAGGGCAGCAAGGTGGCATCGACTTTAGATTATTGATTGCTCCTTTAATCTTGTAAAATGTCATCCAATTCTGGCTTTCCCCAGCTGGTGCTGCGCCATAAATAATAAATGATACTTGAGCTGTTTGCTTCTGTGGTTAATGTTGTTTCATCTCAAATGAACAGGCAGGAGGCTCTTTTAGCTGCTATCAGCGAGAAAGACGCTAACATTGCTCTGCTGGAGCTGTCATCTTCTAAGAAGAAGAAAACTCAGGAGGAGGTGGCTCAGCTGAAGCGGGAGAAAGACAGGCTGGTGCAGCAGCTCAAGCAGCAGGTTGGGAAAAGACGTTTTAATATTCAGCCGTAGTAACCACAGTTATTTAGGGAGGGTTACCACAAATGCAAGCATCCAGATGTTCCTTAATGTCAAAGACTGAGCCTGTTGTGTACTTTGTATGGAAGTATTTCACTTGCAGACTTGCTGAAGTAAAGCTATTTTTCTTTGTGTTAATTTGTTGTCTGCTTTCTACTACAGTGCTTATAAAACGTATCCACCCCTTAGCTGGTTAATGCTTTAATTTCTGGTATAAATCAGTCATGGTCAATATAAATTGGCCTTTTTTTTTGTTTTGTTTAACAAAAAGAATTTTCAACATCAAAGTGAAATCAGATTTCTATAAAGTAAATACATTAAAAATACATGTAGTCCTCGACTTACGACGTAGATCCGTTCCTACGCTGCGACGTAAAACGATTTTTGACGTAAGTCGGAACGTACGTAATTATCGTACCATATACAGGTGGGCCCCGGTTTCCGGCTGTCTTGGTTACCGGCCGTTTCGCGTATCCGCCCCCCCCCCCCCCAGTGACGTCATCGGCCGAAACGGCAGT
>JARVGS010000002.1:21614933-21626442 GCA_031762315.1 Hypsolebias antenori
AAAAAAAAAAAAAAAAAAAAAAAACAACTTAAAAAAAAAACAAACAACCTAAAACAAAAGATACCCTGATGCATGCTCAATAATCCAGGTAAAAAAAATCTAAAAAAGCTAAGTCTGGTCCTCTGGATATTCAAAACAAAAGATGGTTATTAAACCAGGAGCTTCACCGCTGTTTTCAGAACATTTCCCCCTTTTTGTTACTTATAATTACACAAGTAAAACTCACAGAATTCAACATTTATTCATGCAAATCTGAGACACGTTTTACATCAGGGACGTCAAATCTTTGCAAGATAAGAGACGAGAGAAGCTTTTGGATCAGACAGGAAGGAAATCAAAACTAAAAGGCGGGAGGAAAGGAGGTGAGGGATGGTGAGCCCCCTCTCGGCCTCCCCCGTGGCTGGACTTGTGTCTGCTAATGACCCTGTCTGCTGGCTCACACAGACAGATGGTGAATTAACTCCAATTAGCCCACTCTCACCAGATCCTCCCTGACAGCTCATCACACACACACTGTCATGTTTACATCACTTTAGAGGACATTTCATTCATTTTCAGAGGAGACGCCAACCGTAAACATTTCTGTTAACTGAACATGAAGCATCAGTTACGTTAGCTTTTTGATTTTCTCACTCACTAAAAGCTGTTGGGTTAAAGCTTTTGGCTTGAAGGTTGGGGTGACCAAATATCGGTCCAAATCAGTCCTGATTGGACATTCGCTTGGAGCGTAGTAATAAAAGTTAGGACACCAAATTCAGGCTCAATAATCCAGGTATAAAATCCAACATCTGGACGGTTTCTTTTTTTGCTGAGACGTTTCGTCCTTCATCCAAAGGACTTTCTCAATCCGAGAAGATACCAAACAAAACTGATTCCCACACACAGCACACTCCATAGTGGGGAAAAAACAGTTTGCTGGTGCTAAGATGGTCTCTGGGGCCCGCCCTCTCCCCTGTCAACTCCTCTGAGACCATCATGCCTAAGTGGTTCAAACACCAAAGTTCATGCTCAATAATCAAAGTTTTGCTCGGTGGCCTCTCGGCGTTGTTAACTTTAGTTTGCAGCAGATTGTTTGGGTTCAGCAAAAAAGCACCTGCTGGTGCTAGCTAGTTGAAGCTAACTACTTTCAGCACCAGCGCAAGTTATCTAAACAGACAGGTCTTGGGTTCACTTGTTTTTAGTGGCTCTAATTCAACAAATTAGTCATTTGACACATTTTTGGTTAAATGGAAAATGAGCATTGAAGTTCACTTTCAGTCACCACTGTACAAAAAGAAAGTGCTGTCAAAATGCAGTTTCTGAGCGCGGCGTATCTGTTGAACAAGTCACCAAACACTGTAAATCCGATGACTCGTGTGTTGTCATTATGGGTAACATACGTGCTGTTTCACACACTATTTTAGACACACACACACGCATGCACGCACACACACAGAGAGACTCATGCAGAGACAGGAGACAGTTGCTGCTGTGACCTGCTGTCATTGTGCTCAGCGTCAGCGAGCTGTGATCAGCCTCTGTTCATACGGCCCTCATTCTCTGACTGACTGGACTCATGACATGTCAAACAGAGCATGGTGTGTGTGTGTGTGTGTGTGTGTGATTGTTCCTTTCAGAACATGTATTCTGTTAAGGCAGATCTTTTGAGGACAAATTGTGCTCTTTACAAGACGGTGATGTTGCATTGTACATCTAACAGGTGATGCTGCTGCTTCTGTAGGAGCTCCATCTGGGACTCTGACTGGGCAATGACCTTTGACCTCTCCTGTAAAGTGAGCTGGCAGGTGCTTAGCGCAGGGCAGAAGTCAGGAGGTCAGCTTGTTCGAGGGGGAAAACAATGAGCGTATCGAGCACAGCGAAGCAGCAAAATAAACACTTCTAGTGTCACAACATTCCAGTCCGTGAGCCGTTCTGTCTCTGAGCAGAGTGAAAACACCACGCGTGTTGGTGTGTTTGTGAGTAAACTTGTGTTTGTGTTAGCAAGTGGGGAAAGTAATCCCTTTAAATCTCTTCTGCTGCTCTGATCCATACTTCAGAGCATGCAGGCAGGATGGACAGCAGCTGTCCGTGATGGGAAGTCGAACCCCTGGAGCCCAAAGGCGTTGCATCACCACCTGACCTCTAACCTCAGCTCAGACGATGTCACACACACTGTTTGGCTGAATCATGTTGGTGGTCAAAGGAGGACCTTGTTGGAGAAGAAAACTGTGAATAGAGAAGCAATAAGAGAGATGTGGGTTGTGATGATGATGATTGTGTTTATTAGTCGCAGAGTATGTGATGATTTGAATGGCGCAGTGGAGCCTCCAGAAAGTTTCCGAACAGTTCAGCAGGTGGAGCCGCTGGTGTTTTTGGGGTGGTCCACCAAATACAAAATCCAGAATTTCAGGAGTTTTATTGTGCTGTTGTTGTGTATGTGATCAGGCAAAATGAGTCACAATGAGAAACTTTTCAATATCAGATTATTATTACATGCTCTCCATCTGAAAAGCTTCAAAATGATTCATAGTTTGTTGGAATTTGGCCCGCCAACAAGCTCTAAGAGTGCTGCTTAGAAAACTCGACTTTTATTGGTCTGAAGTGATGTCATCAGGAACTGCACTCATAATTGTTCAAAGGGGAACACCCAACCTTCACGATCATGCCAAACAGAAGGGGCTTCCCACAGAAAAATGGTCAGATCGAAAGGAAATTTAAAGATTTGCGGTTAAGAGGATTATTTCTGAAAACATAGTTTGAAAACTTAATTCAAAGGTAGACTAGGAAGATTATTTGCTGTTTTTGTAATTGGACTGCAGCCTGTGTTCATTCAGACCCATTTTGCCAACATGGGTAACAAATAGACTATACAGTATAAAAAAAACATGTGGGTGTTGGTGAACCAGCTGTAGGCCTACTTTTTTTTTTTCCTTTACAGTATTAATAACTGAAAACAGCTACCAAGTTCATCAAAGCCTGTTCTCTCTAAAATTCATATTTATATTGAAACTAGCATTCTTTGAAAGAATGCCTATTGCTTGCCTCCTTGCATGCCAAACTTTTAAACAAAGGACTCACAAGATCTTAAAGTATACGTGGAGGTCTGGAGTTTACTTTTAGTTGTATACATGTCTTAATATAGATGGAAAAACATTTGAGTTTCCAGACTTTAGTCATTGTTTCCAAATATTACTTATCTGAACTTCTAAAAAACAAATTGCTCAACCAAGCATTTGTGATGTATGCAAAACCGATGAATTCAGTTGTATTTTAGTGCATTTACAAGAAAAGTTTGAAGATAGGCATCAAAAATGGGCTGAAAATCTGCAATTTTGTAAAAGGAAATACAGAATGTGGAGTCCTGTCGACTTCGTGCTCAATTACTTTGATTTATTTATTTCTGTTTTGCAAAAACCATCATTTATCAGTAATATAAACACATGGCATTGATGTGAGAGTGCTGTGACATTTTGTGCAAGGATTTGATTTTTTTTTAAAAGATGATATGACTTTTTTTAGCGCATGGAAACATTGAAGTTAAGTTAAAAAAAAATAAAAAAACTTTAGATAAAAAAAAAAAAAAATCACAAATATGATTTGCTCCTAAAACATGTTGAATATTTACCAAAAGGGAAAAAAAAATCTAATAAAGAGTCTCCACTAAAAACAACAACGTTAGTTATTTAGTTTTTTCATTTCTTGGTGATGGATTAATGTCTTCCAGGTTTTCAGTTTTTCTCTGCAGCCTCCTTCATTAGTGAAATGTGTCAAATCTTATGCAATCCCTTCAACTCAGGCATGAACCGAACTGTTTCAAAACTTAGACACTTTTAGTTTTTGCTGACTTTGTGAAGAAAGTAAAAATGTTACTCTGTCTTTAATTATAAGTTGAGCATTATAGCTTTTTTTCTGTCAGATAGTTTGAAAACATCAGGTACTGAAGATTTATTAGTTTTTTAATAAAGTTGTTGGAGTGGCAGTCCTAAGCAACTATAGAAACCGATAAATGTGACAAAAGCTCTAAGCACAAAAAAGTATTTTCTGAAAATGTGGAGTGAAATCTACAGCGAAAGATTGGAATTGGAAAAAATAAAGCATCTGGCAACTAAAAACAGAAATGAGTCCCCCAGTGACAAAATGGTCATAAAATATCATCATCTTTTACTGCCACCCTCTTACCGTTTTCAGAGAAGAGCTGCTCGTCATCCCTGCTGCTGCTCTGTGGTTCAGGTCAAGCTGCTGCTCTCAGTATTAGGTCTTAAGTATTTTGTATACAACAACAGGCCAGAGACATAATACCACGTAGAAGTATAATGCTCCAGCGAAGAGTAGCACTCACTGCAGCCTTATGTAACGTAGAGTCTCATCAGGGAGATGGCCGACAGCTGGTGGCGATTAGCGGCCATCTTGGAGAGAGGAGCTGCAGACGGTGGTACTCTTACAATCAATACCTTTTTTCTTTGCCCAAACGCTTTAAGATTGGAATTCCATCTGCAGGACTCAACACTAATTACATACAAAAATACAAAAACATGTAAAACTAAAAACTGGGGGCGAAGGGAGTCTGGTTCGGTGGCTTCAGGATTCCTTCTCTGCTCTTTGCAGATGATGTGGTCCAGTTGGTGTCATCATGCCATGATCTTCAGCTCTCACTGGAACAGTTTGCAGCTGAGTGTGAAGCGGCTGGGATGAGAAATCTGTGGCCAAGGTCATCAACCGGAAAAGGGTGGATTGCTGTTTTCAGGTTGAGTGTGAGGTTCTGCCTCAAGTGGAGGAGTTCAAGTATCTTGGGGTTTTGTTCACGAGTGAGTGAAGAATGGAGGTTGAGATTGACAGATGGGTTGGTGCAGCATCTGCAGTATTGTGGACTCTGCCGGTCCGTTGGTGAAGAGGAAGCTGAGCTGTAAAGCAAAGCTCTCTGTTTACCAGTCGGTCTACGTTCCTACCCTCACCTATGGTCACGAGCTCTGGGTGACAGAAAGAATGAGCTTGTGAATACAGGCGGTTGAAATGAGTTTCCTCCACAGGGTAGTTGGACTCTCCCTTAGAGACAGGGTCAGAATTTCAGTTGTCTGGGAGAGACTCAGAATAGAACCGCTGCTCCTCCACATTGAGAGGAGCCAGTTGAGGTGGTTCAGGCATCTGGTAAGGATGCTTCCTGGGCACCTAGGTGCTTCAGGCATGTCCGACTGTATGGATGGATGTAAAATTAGTTACAAACAATAAGAAAGGAGCCAACCTAATATTTTTGTCATCTTTGTAATTTGATTTACAGTCAGTCAAAATTCTCACTGATAAATATAAAACAAAAGTTACCTCTTCTGCGTATCAGAGCCAAAAACTCACAACTACTTAGTCTAAAAGAGCAGAAAATATAAGTACACTATCAGTATCCAAAACATTATATTTACTTTCAACATAAGATTCTCACAAACAGTGATGTTATAGTCAGGGAACTATTGAATACTCCTACATTTTGACACAGAAACTAGAAAAAAGGCCAGTAATTGTCTCAAAATGTAATTCTTCCTTCCAGATGCACCGTGCCAGTTTACAAACACTGTACACTTTTTTTTATTGCCCTGACTGTACTTGTGAAAGAACAACTCACAATGCTCACAAAAATGTACCTTCATCTGGCCTAAAATGTACCCACACCTACAGAATGAGCAATTTTATTTCACCAACTAAGTTCTTTTTGGGGCTGTGGGAGAAATCCAAAGTACTTGGAGGAAAACCAGAATGATTTGAGTCAGAAACCTTTAACAGGTTTTATTACCACTTGACAAAAAGTGTAAAATGAGGATTGTACAGACAAGTTGAAACATTAACTAATTCAATCTGCTGTTCTATTGTATTTCATATTTATTTACCTATCCATCCATCCATCCATCCATCCATCCATCCATCCATCCATCATCTGGGTTAAACTAATGTGGAATGATTTTTTACATTTAAAACTAAACAGAGGCTAAACCACAATCAGGATTTGTGCACCATAAAGACTACCTTTCCAACAGCTTTTTAGTTTCACAACTTGAAACAGAACATATCAAGTCGGCCATCTTTACAACATGTAGCAGCCGCTACACATAGCTCACATCTCCTATAGCTTCAACAGAGCAGAGTTAGCCATAAAACCAGATTCTGCAAAAATCCTGGACTGATTCCTCCAATATTGAACATGTGCAACACATTGTTTCTTAGCATTTAACATTTCTCAGATTGTAGCGTTTACATATTCAAGGTGGAAATCCTATAGGATGAATGGGTTATTTTTGTAACACAGAGAAATCATCCTTCTGGATGTTTTAAGTTTTAAAACAGAATGTTTTGGTGAAGGGGAACCATATGTCTAATAGGTCAATAGTTTTTTAGAAACATAAATGATGTTTTATTCTTCCTTGCTCCATGGTGTTTACATTTCTACATTGGTTGCTCACAGAGTGCACCAATATGTTCAAGTAGCAAAGCTGTGGCAACTTGACCTCATGCTTTAATGCAGATAGGTGTATTGTTTGTGTTAACTCACCAAAGAGTTGCACAGTAACGCTTCTGTGACACTTTTGGAGCAGTCCTCTTCACTGTGGTCATTTCCATTAGCCTAATAGCTCCAAAGTGTTTGCTTTGAGCATCTGCTTGTGGCTGCTCAATGACATGTTAAACATTCCATGTCAAGATGCTAAATATAAAAAGTAAATAGTCCCTCACTGCATACAGAAAAAAAATCAGTCTGCCTACATCAATGTCAAAAAATTATGTCCTCTTTTTTGTGCATCAGGAATGTGTTGTTTTTTTCTAGAGAGTGAAAAAATGTTAAAAATTGTACTTTGTTGTCTTCCATTTGAAGTTTTTTAACTGTGTATTCTGATATTTTATATAAATAAAGTCCCTAAACATTTGTAGATAATCAGCTCTTTGTATCAGGGTAGTAATTTAACCAACAGGTGAGCCAAAAACAAGAGCATACAAAGCATCTACGTAGCTTGACTGGTACATTTTTTTTGGGCAAGAATAAAAAAAAAACAACCAAACAAACAAACAAACAAAAAAAATTGTGTCATTGTGCATAGCACAACAAAATTTTGTTTGGAAATCTCGACTAATTATTTACACTAAAATGAAAGGATAATATTCAAAAAGAAGGCTTGCATTAAGTTTTAGAAGCCTGATCTGGATTAAGGAACTCTGGCACATTATAGACCTATATTTAATCTAACATTCATCTCAAACATTCTTGAGAAAATAGTCGCTAATAAATTGCATGAACATCTGAACAGAAATAATCTGTTTGAGGAGTTTCAGTCAGGGTTTAGAGCTCATCGTAGCACAGAAACAGCACTGCTGAAAGTCACTAATGATATTCTCATGGCCTCTGACAATGGACTTATGTCTACACTGGTCCTGTTAGACCTCAGTGCTGCATTTGATACAGTTAATCACAGCATTTTACTACAGAGCTTTTGAATATGATACTGGGATTACAAATGGTTAAAATGGTTTAAACCATATTTACTGTACTGTATTTGATAGATTCCAGTCTGTCAATGTAAATAATGAATCTTCTTCATACACCAAAGTTAGTCATGGAGTTCCTCAAGATTCAGTGCTTGGTCCAATACTCTACTTTATGTATGCTTCCATTAGGTAAAGTTATTAAACAGCATGGGATACATTTTCATTGTTATGCTGATGATACAGTTATATTTGTCCATGAAACCCAATGAATACAACCAGTTACTTAGATTACTAGCATGTCTTTAAGACATAAAAAAAAAACTGGACAACCTTTTTAATTTTTTGCTTTTAAACTCAGACAAGACAAAGGTTGTAGTTTTTTGGCCCTGAGCTTTTTAGGAATAAATTTGGCAGCCTTTCACGTCTGTAATAATCTCGGGAACCCAGATTAGTATGAGTTGAGACTCCCAAGATAAAGGCTTAACAGTGTTTACTATGTACAGTGAGTGATAGTATTTACAGGTGCTTTCCTGGAACCCCTGAGGAGAAAGGACAAGGTCAGGTGGGTCTCGAAACAGGTGTTGCAGTTTGAGATTGGTTAGTTAGTTTTTCTCCTTACAGGTCTAGACATCAAGGTGGAGCATCAAGGTAATCCATAAAGGGTCCCAGAGATGGAGGATCAGGCAAGGCAGGCAAGTGGCTCCAAGGCAAGGTGCGAGGAACGAAGAACAGAACCAAGGCTGGACCAGGACAGGACAGGACCCAAGGAGGCAGGATGACTGAAGGCACAAAAATAAGGTAAGCATTTGTGTTCTTTTCACAATACAACTGGCCAGACACATTAAATACCATGGAAGAGTATCCAGTGATGAGTAGCACTCAACTGCATCTTTAAGTAGTGTAGAATCTCATCAGGTAGATGGCCGACAGCTGGTGGCAAGTAGTGGCCATCTTGGAGAGAGGAGCTGCAGACGGTGGCACTCTTACAACATTGTCTGGATGGCATTAATTTGGCCTCCAGTTCTAATGTAAAAAAAAGCTTGGTGTCATTTTTGATCATATACGGTATGTCTTTTAAATCCCACTATGAACAAGTTATCAAAACTGCTGTCCTCCACCATATCACTAAAATTAGAAACCTCTTGTCCAAAAATGATGCAGAAAATGCATCTATCACATCTAGGCTGGACTATTGCAATGGTTTATTATATGGGTGTCCAAAAAATATTTAAGAAAGTCTTCAGTTAATCCAAAATGCTGCTGCCGGAGTCCAGCGAGCGTTAGTAGGAGAGATCATATCTCTCCAGTTTGAGCTTCTCTCCATTGGTTCCCTGTCAAATTCAGAAAATAATTCAAAATCTTACTTCTAACCTGCAAAGCTCTCAACAACCTAGCTTCACCTTATATTACAGGTCTTATTGTTCCATACTTTCCTAACAGAGCACTTTGCTCTTTAAAGGGAGTTTTTCCTTTCCACTATTGCCTTTGTGCTTGCTCAGGATGAGAGACTGTGACGAAGTGACGATTCAACGCAATCTGCTGGCTTCCTTAGATGCATAACTTTTACTAACTGACTGAATGTATGTGATTACTTTTGTTCAGTGCCCTGAGATGATTTCTGCTGTGACTTGGTGCTATATAAATAAACTGAATCAAAACTGTATTTAATTGTAATGGGTCTCATTGTCCAAAATGAGACCCCACTACAGTGGTGTCATCTGCCAATTTCACCATCATGTTTGTGGAGTGGATGGCAGAGCGATCGTGTATGAACAGAGTGAACAAAACTACACCGAGCACACAGCCCTGCGGTGTGCCCCTGTTCGGGGCTAGTAATGATGTTTGACTCCTGATTCTCACCACTTGATGCCTATTGGTGAAAAGTCCCTGATCTAGGCACACAAGGATGCAGACAGCCCCAAGATCAGATTTATTGTCTAAGTGGTTATCCTTTCTAACATTAGCTGGTGTGTGTTTATTTGGTTTGGGGTTTTGTGCGTGTTTTACAGTGAGTTCTGGATCACAGACGCCAGTGGGATGAAGTGCATCATTAGAAGCATTTTAATGTTTTGCTCTGCAGCTCAGTGATGTACCACTGTCACACAAACTAAGCGTCAAAGGAAAAGCAGTGTGGCACGTGTGCTAAGCACTCGCACACACGAACGCACGCGCTCGTTGGCGTGTCAGTGTGGGAACTCTCACTTAAAGCACAGAGGCTTGTTTTTATCCTGCATAAATTGATGTGTTCTTGTAATTTTGCAGGTATTTTACCAGCGCTGCAGTGTTGTTGCTGTTGTCGTGTTGCTTTGTACGTGCTAAGCTTTTCCTCCTCATCTGTCCTCGCTCTTGATTTGCTTTCCCAACCCCCCCTGGGCTGTTGTGATTTAAGGCTGTGCTTGAAAACTGAGGACTGGGCTGTTATCTGTGTGTTATTGATGCAAGCTGGAAGTCTCACTGTCCACACTCCACAGGAAGACAGACACAAAGATGGATGGAGGGAAAAGGGAGCAGATATTTCCAGTAGACTGATGTCTCTTTGCTGTAATGTTGAGAGTTTAGACAGCATTGTGTTTGTCACTGATTCAGATCATAAAAACCAGGAGGCTTTGGTTCTCCCAATGTGCCATTCACCCTGCAGGCCCCTCACCCTCTTCTCTGTATTCCCCCCTTTTTTTTTTACCTCTCCTCCCGCTCTCCCTCCTCTCCGTCTGTACATAATGTAGATGTCAATAATTTAGCAAGATTTGAGAATCCAGCTCTTAACAACAGGTTACGATCGCTGCAATAAAAGCCATAAAATATGCGTTTGTGAATAAAATATGATTCTGTCTCTTTCAAAGCAGCTGAAACCTGTCAGGACTGTCGTTTGTTTTCTGACAGTATCACAGTGAAGTGACAGTTCAAAAGCGGGGGTTTGTCTTTATCTTGGCAGGTTTTCAATCTTTGCTCTATTTCTGCACACTGCGGCGCATTATTTTATATCCATTGTTTTTTTGAGACCGTCTTTCATCTCCAGGGGCTTTGTTGTTTTTCTCACTCCCCGTCTCTCCCTCTTATGTTGTTACTTCTGCTTTATTTTTCTTTTCTTTTTTTTTTCCTCTCTTCCAACTTCTCTTTTGCAGTTTCATCTTGTACTGAACAGTAATTGTGTGGCTCGGCTCAAAGCACGTTATCAACTAAACAGCTCCTGCTCTACCCGAACCCTGGAACCTCGGACCACCTGACTCAAACAAACCACCCGGCTGGAAATCCACCAACACCTTCCCTGTTTCTCCTCCCTCCACCTCTTGGTTTTACCCCACAGGGCTGGAGCTCCTTCCTTTGTTCCTGACATCTGTTTTGTTGGGTGATTAATTGAGATGAGCATGTGGGTTGAAGGCCCATTGGAGGGGGAGCCACAGACACCACATTATTATATCCCCCAGGTAATGATGAGTGTGCATCTGTGGACAAATATCCTTCACGTGACTAGTTAGTGCAGATCGCCAAGATTTCCATTAAGAGCCTTGGAAACATTTGAATATCTGTGAGCTTTTAGAGAGATTCCCCCCACCCCGCTAAAAGCAGAACATCTCTTCAGTCTTCCCTCAGTGTTTGAATTCAGCAGCAAGATGTTAAGTGACAGCTGAGTGACAAGTGACAACACCCACTGTGCACACCAGCACGCCAAGGATCCCAGAAGGCAAAGCTGTGATTTGCAGAAAATTAGCATACAGTAGAAGTGGCACACTGTTCCACTTCAACACATCTGTGTGAACATTTACAGTGAAATAAAAAAAAACATTCAATACAGAAACAACTGAACTTTAGTTGTAACAGAAGACACCTGTGAGCCCCTGAAGAGGGACCCAACAAACACCTTTGAAAAGAAAGTCACAGATTACCTGCAAAAACTTGAAACGGAGAAAACAATCAATCGATCATTGTATTATAGATTGTACCCGGGGGAAGCCACTCCCTGCCTTTATGGTCTTCCAAAAATACACAAAGAAGATACACCTCTCAGACCCATCGTCAGCAGCATGAACTCAGTGACTTACAATGTTGCTAAACATCTGGCTGGTATTTTAGC